>JXCR01128004.1:20887-32894 GCA_002079205.1 Phalaenopsis hybrid cultivar
TTGTTCTATGTCATTTGATTATATTGATATATGTGAGCATTGATGGGTTTAGTTGTGACGGATACAACGAAAACTGCTTTGATCCTGTATTGATATAATTAATGGACGAGATTGTAATGTGTCTTCATAATGATGATGACAAAATTTTGGGCGCACTAAGGTTGACACATTTATCTTATGCATATGTTGTTCAGGGGGAGATTGTTGGATTAATTTTGGGACTACAATGTAATTAATAAATGAGTTGGGTTATCATTAAGTCAAAATTATTGTGGTCTAATTTAAAATTAAGTTTATGACTTTGGGCACATTTGTCATNTGCGAAGAAATGAACATTTCTATCTTTGGTATGTTCTGAGGTAAATTTGGCTTCAGTACCAAGAAACACGTGGTGGTTAGACTCTGGTGCTACTACTAATATAAGTGTTTCAATGCAGGGTTGCCTGAGCTACCGAAAACTAAATGATGCTGAAAGATGCATTTATGTGGGAGATGGAAAATCGGTAGAAGTGGAAGCAATTGGGCATTTCAGATTGTTATTAAGAACTGGTTACTATTTGGGTTTGATAGATACTTTTGTTGTACCGTCATTTAGACGGAATTTGGTTTCTGTTTCTTGTTTGGACAAATTGGGTTATTGTTGTTCATTTCAAAACAGTTGTTTCAGTTTATCTATTGATTCCAATATTATTGGAACTGGTTCGCTTATGGTTTATGACAATCTTTATTTGCTTGATACTGTTGCTTCTTATAATGAAACTCTGAATGTGGAATCACGTGGTACTAAGCGTAAAATTGAAAATGAAAATTCAGGGGCATTATGACACAAGAGTTTAGGTCACATCTCTAGAAATAGAGTTGAAAGACTTATATCAGATGGAATTCTAAGTTCCATTGATTTTACGGACTTTAATGTTTGTATTGACTGCATTAAAGGAAAACAGACCAAAATAAGGAAATTAGGAGCATATAGAACTACAGGCGTCTTAGAATTGATACATACGGATATTTGTGGGTCATTTTCTATATCTTCTTGGAATGGTCAACAATACTTTGTATCATTCATAGATGATTATAAAAGATATGCATACCTATTTCTTATTCATGAGAAGTCCCAAGTATTGGATGTGTTCAAATCTTATAAGGCTGAAGTTGAAAACCAACTAAGCAAAACAATAAAGCAAGTCAAATCTGATCGTGGTGGTGAATACTATGGCAGATATGACGGTTCAGGTGAACAACGTCCGGGACCATTTGCCAGATTCCTAGAGGAGTGTGGAATTGTCCCTCAGTACACAATGCCGGGGTCACCTAGCATGAATGGTGTAGCTGAAAGACGAAATCGCACTCTTAAAGACATGGTAAGAAGTATGATCAGTCATTCAACCTTACCAGAATCACTCTGGGGAGAAGCACTTAAGACAGCGGCCTACATTTTAAATAGAGTACCAACTAAAGCAGCTGCAAAAACACCTTATGAGCTTTGGACAGGACGAAAACCTAGTTTAAAGCATTTTCATGTTTGGGGTTGCCCAGCTGAGGCAAGGCCTTACAAGCCACATGAGAAAAAGTTAGACCCTAAAACAGTGAGCAGCTATTTTGTTGGTTATTCGGAGCGATCTAGGGGTTACAAGTTTTATGATCCCAAATTAAAGATAATATTTGAGACGGGAACTGCAATGTTCTTTGAGGATATTGAATTTGGGGGGAGAAATCATGTTAGAAACTTTGTCTTTAAGGAGGAATCAGACCATACTACTCTTATTGAAGAGGAATTGGTTCCTATTCCTATAATTGCTTTTGATAATGATAAGGACTTCACTCCTGTCATTGATCAAGTTGCAAATCCAGAACAAGACATTGTTAATCAACCCCTTGAGGAACAAATTCAACAACCTCAAGAACAAGCTCAAGAACAAGTGCTTTTGCGTCGATCCACTAGGGAAAGAAGAAATACTATTTCAGATGATTATATTGTATTTCTTCAGGAACATGAGGAAAATAATAATATGATGGAAGATGATCCTATCAACTTTCGTCAAGCTATACAAAGTTCCAATTCAGAAAAATGGATTGAAGCAATGAATGAGGAGTATAAGTCTATGCAAGACAATAAAGTTTGGGAACTTGTCCCATTGCCAGAAGGAAAGAAACCCATAGGTTGCAAATGGATTTTTAAAACCAAACGGGATTCAAAGGGTAATGTGGAGAGGTATAAAGCTCGCCTTGTAGCTAAAGGCTATACTCAAAAAGAAGGGATTGACTATAAAGAGACCTTCTCTCCGGTTTCAACGAAGGACTCTTTTAGAACAATCATGGCACTTGTTGCTCATTATGATATGGAGCTTCATCAAATGGATGTTAAGACCGCATTTCTCAATGGAGACATTGATGAAACGATCTATATGGTGCAACCAGAAAACTTTGTGTCAGGAGATCCAAAGAATATGGTTTGCAAACTGACAAAATCTATTTATGGGCTCAAACAAGCTTCCCGTCAATGGTATCACAAATTTCATCAAGTGATTCTATCGTTTGGTTTTGAAATGAATGCAGTTGATGATTGTGTGTATCATAAATTTAGTGGGAGAAAGCATATTTTTTTGATTTTGTATGTGGACGACATACTGCTTGCCACAAATGATATAGGCATGTTGCACGAAACCAAGAGATTTCTATCAATTAATTTCGAGATGAAAGATCTTGGTGATGCCTCATTTGTTTTAGGAATTCAGATTCACCGAGATCGTTCTCAGTGTATTCTTGGATTATCACAAAGAAGCTATATTGATAAAGTACTTAAAAGATTTGGCATGCAGAATTGTAGACCAATTGACACCCCTGTCGCTAAAGGAGACAAGTTCAGTCTCAATCAGTGCCCAAAAGGAAACCTTGAGATTCAAGAAATGCAAAAGATTCCCTATTCTTCAGCTGTAGGGAGTCTAATGTATGCTCAAGTTTGTACACGGCCAGATATTGCGTACATTGTTGGAGTTTTAGGCAGATACTTAAGCAATCCAGGAATGGATCATTGGAAAGCAGCCAAAAGGGTTATGAGATACTTAAGAAGAACAAAAGATTACATGCTTACTTATAGGAGATCAGACTATTTGGAGATCATTGGGTATTCTGACTCCGATTTTGCTGGATGCCAAGACAGCAGAAGATCCACATCAGGCTACATTTTTCTGTTAGGTGGTGGAGCTATATCCTGGAGGAGTGCAAAACAAACACTCATAGCTTCATCCACCATGGCAGCAGAGTACGTAGCATGTTATGAGGCATCCAACCATGGTATATGGCTGAGAAATTTTGTCACTGGGCTGCGCATTATGGAAGGAATTGAAAGACCACTCAAGTTGTTTTGTGACAATAAATCAGCTGTATTGTATTCCAATAACAACAGGAGCTCAACCAAGTCAAAGCATATTGACATCAAATTTCTTGTTGTGAAGGAAAGAGTACAGAGTGGCCAGATTCACATAGAGCATTTAGGAACAAACTCAATGATTGCAGACCCCCTTACAAAGGCTCTGATACCCAGGGTCTTTCATGAGCATACTGCTCATATGGGTGTTATAGAGCTTGAGGGAATTTAGATTCAGTGGGAGTTTGTTAACTTGTGTTTTATAGTTTTATGTTTTATTTTGTGTACAAGATATATTTGGATATTTTCTGATCAGAAATGAGGTATTTTATTCAGTTCAGTGCACTCTGTACAGTTAAGGTTCGATCTCACTTAAGTAAAGTAGGACCAGTTGAAAATTGACATGGACAGACCACCTTGCATGTAATTTTCATTCCACACATTCATGATTGATCTATGTCATTTGATTATATTGATATATGTGACCATTGATGGGTTTAGTTGTGACGGATACAACGAAGACTGCTTTGATCCTGTATTGATATAATTAATGGACGAGATTGTAATGTGTCTTCATAATGATGATGACAAAATTTTGGGCGCACTAAGGTTGACACATTTATCTTATACATATGTAGTCCAAGGGGAGATTGTTGGATTAATTTTGGGACTACAATGTAATTAATAAATGTGTTGGGTCATCATTAAATAAGTCAAAATTATTGTGGTCTAATTTAGAATTAAGTTCATGACTTTGGGCACATTTGTCATGATATTATAGTGTGGATACCATAAGTGCAAATTCTAATTTGATGAGGGGCAGAATTAGAATTAAGCAAAACTTTTTTGTAACCGCCTGGTAGTTATTGTAACCGCCTGGTAGTTACTTCAAAGGGTGATGGTCCCCAATTTGCAGATAGACACATCTCTTCTCTTGCACCCCATCAACAAGAAACTAAGGAAAATCTGGAAAATCTGCAGATTGGAAGATCATATCTTGTGCAATCGATCTAATGGATTCCGGTACGCTTCCGCTAATCTATGGCTTATTTCTCTCAAAATTGAATGTGATTTTTTTAGTTCTAACATATTCTTCATAAACTTCAATAGAGATACTTCACTGATTGCCCTCAGAATGATCCTAATTTTTAATTTTTAAATATTCGATTTGTCATTCATATCCATAGATATAGCTAATGGGCAGACCTATAAAATTTAGAACTTGTATAAAGCCATATTAACAACTGAAATCATTTAACAACCTGTCTTTAAGGACCTATGACACCAAGACAGTTGTAATTAAGGAGTCGTGTCGTGTTGGACACGGCTTTGACACGTGTTAGACATGACATATAAGAGTTTGATTTAAATAATACAAAAAAAGAGTATATGCATAGGGCATGCACATGACACATACATGACATGCATAGGACACGTGTGTCATAAATTAATGAATTAAAAAATTTTGAAAAATATTTTATAATTATATTTAAAATATATATTTTTATGTAAATTTTAAGAAATATTTAAATACATATCAATCAATTTTTATGTATTTTGCACATCTAACACATAAATTTCAAATTTTACATGTATGTCGTCTTACACACATAACATACATTTAAAAATGTGTATTTCACTTTTTAAAATTAAAAGAAATGGTATATAAATGTGATGTTAGATATATAAATACTTAGGCATTCGGTGTCAAAGAAGCCAAGGATTATTTTATTTCTTTTATTGAATAATCGATTAGAATGACTTAAATCTTGATACACTACAAAATAATATATGCTTATTTTCATACTTTTTTTTAATTTTTAATACAATTTAATTTAATTTTAAAGATAAAAAATATAAAAATTATATTTGCTAAAATAAGAAATAAAAGTGATGCCAAACGAGTTCTTAATTTTTAAAAATTAGTTTTATTAAATTTTTATTTTATGTTTTTGTATTATTCTTAATATTTTTTATTATATATATATATATATATATATAATGGTGTGTTTAACGTATGCCTGCTTTCATATTTTTCAATAATAAATATGTCATTTCTCTATGTCATGTTATATTTGTTAGCGCTGGAGTCCTATCCTTTTCCCGCTCCCGCCTCCCAATCTTCCGCTCTCGCTTCCCACTCCCGTTTTTGCGAATTGGCGCCAATTCCCGCCTCCTGCTCAATCGCGATAGGTCGCGAATCGTCGCGACATCTCCCGACGCGAACCGTTCCTGCCTCCATTTCGCGAAACGCCGCCTTCTTTCATCCCGAAGCTTCCTGTTAGCAATAAAAATGCTTCGGACGGTTCTCTTTGAAGTTTAGAAGTCACGATTGAGTTCTTCTTCGGGCTTCCTCGGGATAGACGAAAAGTTTTTCGGGTTTCCTTGGGATAGAGGAAGAGAAGTGCAAGCAGAGCGTGCGTGCTTGGTGAAAGAAGAAGAAAGAAGAAGAACAAGAAGATTGTCCTCCCCGGGCTTCTTCTTGGTGACTTGTGGCAGAAAAGAAATTGTATTTATTTTTCTTGTAAGTTTATCTTTTTCGGTGTATCTCGGTATAGAGTTTCTTCGGTATATCTTGGTGTAGAGAGAGAAGAAGAGAGAGCAACGAAGTGAGAGATTTTTCTTGTAAGTCGAGGTGATCGACTGGTGTAAATTCCCCAAGTAGTAAAATCCTCTACAACTCCGTGGACGTAGGCAATTTGCCGAACCACGTAAGTCTGTGTCCCGCTGTGATTTTATTATTTTCTGGTGTGAATTTTTCTCATTCTATTTTTCACTTCGTCGAACGTTCTCAATTTGTCCTATATATATACCACGTCAACAGATATATCCTATCTCCCGCAACAATATTTTATTGGTGCCGTATAACATAATTGAGAATCACATCTCCATAAAATTCTGAATTCATAAATATCATGTTATATTAGCACATTGTTTGAGAAATTTTAGGCACAGTGATCAATGATAGCTAGGTGGCAACTCACGGTCACTTAGCTATCATGATGTTGATGTTCTTAAATCGTTCCAATTAATTAAAGGAAACATTAACACTTAATTGGACAGCCACCACTTTCTTAACAACTCTTGTTTAATAATAATTGTATGAAGATTATATTTGTTCAATTGATATTATTGCATCCAAGGCTCTACCTAATTTTGAAAATGTAATATGTCTTAATTGTTATGTTAACATACTTACAATAATAAAGAGATTTTGTGATAGTAATATATAGAAATCAAGCACACATAGTAAGGTCTCAAACCTTACTAAACGGTTTCATTATGTTATTATAGGATGCTTTGTTTAATTGATGTTAATCATATTAAAGTCAAAATATTTATTTATGGACATATTTTCTATTTTTCATGTATTAATATCATTATGATATGTGTATAAATTGGTATGGCATGTTAGGAAAATCTCATAGTTGAGAGAAAATTTTAAAACATAACTTGGCATGAAAAAGAAGATAGAATAATAGAATATGGAAGAAGCCGTATTTTATGCATGAAATCCTCGTAAAAAANTGGGTGATGAAAATCAAATAATAGAAAGCATATGAGACAAAGATTGAGCAAAGATGAATAGATGATTGATTTCAAGTAATTGCAGACATATCATTGCGGAAGAGTGATACAATTGCGCAAGTATGAGTTAGACGATCAGTTGAGCCTCGATGATTGGTGTTAGTGTTCATTGAAATCAATGTAAAGTGAAACTGTGAAACTCTATAGTTCTTCAAACTCTCACACTCTTCCCTTTTTAATCTTATACCCCCATAATGTTAAACATGAGAATTTATTCATAATTTCTGCATGTAATATTTCATAATTTAAAGTTCAAACCATCCCAAAGTAATACTTCATAAGTTTTTTTAAAGTCTTCTAATATTGTTCTTATTCCCAAAGATATTGTTGCTTCTTCTTGGGATAAGTTTAAACTTATCATTATTAATACTATAGTGTCTAAGATTATTTCGAAAATTGTTGTTAACAGACTACATCCCTTTCTTCAAAATATCATTTCCAAAAATGAATCTGTTTTCTTGAAGGGGAGAAATATTTGTGATAATGCTTTGATTGTATAGGAACTTCTTATGGATTTTGATATGAAGAGTAGAGGGGTCAATGTGATATTCAAGCTCGACATTAAGAAAGCTTTTGATACCATTTGGTGGGAGCTTATTGTGGATGTTATGAAAGCTATTGGTTTTCCTAATCATTTCCGCAACCTAATTCATAGAATTCTGAATAGTAATTACAATTCTCTTCTTATTAATGGTCATAAATATGGTTTCTTTAAAGCCACCAAAGGAATCAAACAAGGAGATCTTCTTTCCCCTTATTTGTTTATTATAGACTTTGATTATATATCCAAATGTCTTAATCATAGTTATGTTGCTTACCCCACTTTAAACTACGTTCACAGGGGAAGAATTAGTATTTCTCATCTTTGCTTTGTTGATGACTTAATTGTTTTTACCAATGCTCATAAATGTTCTATGAAAAGAGTATGGGAGATTCTTCAACATTTTTAGGATGTTTCTGGGCTTAGCTTCAATACTTCTAAATGCTCTTATTATTGTTCTAAAAAGGTTTCATCAAATTTTAAGAGCTGGATATTTTATGTTACGGATTGTAAAAAAGCTTCTCTTCCTATATCTTATTTGGGCTTCGAACTAAATAAGCGGCACAAAAGGATAGCTTCTTGTATGCATATGATTGATAAAGTTAAGCAAAAATTATTATATTGGGAGAATAAATTTCTATCTTATGGAGGTAGAATTATTATCCTTAAGAGTATTTTATGCTCCTTGCCTCTTTATTCACTACAAGTCATGAATATGCCTAAGGAGGTTATGGAGAAGCTCGGAGTGTTGTTTAATAAATTTCTTTGGGATGGTTTGGGTAAGAAGAATATTCATTGGAGGAGTTAGCATAAGTTGTGTAAGCCTTATGATAAGGGTGGTCTAGGATTTAGGAGCCTTCGAGACTCTATAAAAATAAATTACATAAGGTTGTGGTATCATTTTCGGTTGAACAACTCCTTATGGGCATCTTTGATTCATGCTAAGTATTGTGTTGATAAACATCCTTTATCAATTTCTCCCTTGAGAAGAGATTCTTTCATTTGGAAAAAAATGTATAAAGTCTCTAAGCTGACTAAGATAATTAGAGGCTGGAGAAACTTTTGAATAATGTTAATTTCCAGGATGCTAATTTCATTGCTTCGATTCCTATCCCTAGGAATATAAATGATAGTTTGATTATTAAAAAGAGGGTGGATGATTTTATTTCGAAGTGTTTTGCTCAGTCTATTTATGTTTCTCAAGGTTTGCAGTTGAAATGGATTTGGAATTCTTGGTTAAAACCTTCCATGTCTTTCTTTACATGGCGTGTTTTAAATAATTTTAATTCCTTCTGATGACATTCTTAAGACGAATGGGTTAAGAATTTCATCTTGTTGTATTCTTTGTAAGGCTAAAGATGAGTATATTATTCATCTTTTTGGTGACTGCAGTTTCATTACTGCAATTTGGGAATTACAGAGTAAAAAGCTTCTTAATTATGACATGGATCACACTTTCTACTCTCTTGCTGGTTTGTTTCATCGATGGAAACAGTTGGGCAAGGAATTTTTCAGCACTATCCCTTGTGTTGTCATGTGGTTTGTATGGCTTGCTAGAAATAATGCAATTGTTAATGATGTGATACCTGATGTTTACCATATTATGGGACTCATTTTTTGTTATTTGTGCAAGAGTCTTACTTCTCTAAAATTTAAAGGAATGGGCTGAACTTTGCTTAAGGGTAACTATCAGCAATTGGTTTTGTAGAATATGGTTGTTAGAAATTCTATTAAGGTTACTTGGTGTAAGCCACATGCTCCTTATTTTAAAAATAATACTGATGGTGGTTGGAAGCCTATTGCGTGGGGTTTGTCGTGATTTTGCTGGATCAGTAGTTTGTTGGTTCTCTGCCTTAACTTTCCCTATTTCTACACTTACTGCAGAAGACAATGCAGTGGTTTTTGGCTTAATAATTGCTAAAAAGTTAGGAATTCATAATTTTATTATGAAAATGGATTATCTAATTATTTGGAAGTGTTGCTGGTGGAATAAAAAGGTGCATTGGAGTATTATGTTGCAGATGAAGAGAATTCAAGCCTTAATAGAGAATATGAATGTTATTTGGACGCAAGTTCATAGAGAAGACAATTTGGTGGCTCACTGGGCTGCAAAGGCTGGGTATACTCTTTTGAAAGCTTTAATTCTTTTTACTTTTTCTGATGATTTGTTGGCATTGACCTTTCATTATTTGTTTTCTGGAGGTTTTGGGGTGGGGTGTGAGTTGTATTTTTTGTATTTTTTGAGATTTAGGAACCTATTTTCTTTTATTTGAGTGAGTTGTAAAGGGCTTAGGTTGGGTTCATTATCCCTCTTTCTTTGTATTGCTTTTCTAGTGGTAATAAAACTCCCAAGGGGAAGACCCCCACTTTGCCAAAATAAAAAATAAAAAAAATTCAAACCAAATACTAAATCAAACATTTCATATAAGTTCTTTAAATCAATGAAATATGTATATATATATATATATATATATATATAATGTAAGTNTTTATATATCTAACACATAAATTTCAAATTTGACAAGTAGGCCATCATACATAAACGTGTATTTCAACTTTTTTAAAATTAGCAATAGTAAAAGGTTAAATGTGAAATAATATATGCTTAATTTTATTTTATTTTTTACTTTTTTTTAAATAAAATTTAATTTAATTTTAAAGATAAAAAATAGAATATATAAAAATTATATCAACTAAACAAGAAATAAAAAAGATATCAAACTAGCTCTTAATTTTTAAAAATTAGTTTTATTAATTTTTCATTTTATCATTTCTATTATTCTTAATATTTTATTTATTTAATGTGCGTGTATTATAATAACATGTTTGATGTGTGTCGGTGTTCCATATTTTTCAATAATAAATACATCCCGTGTCTATGTCGTGTTATATATATCTTGTTCGTGTCCTCATATTCATATCCGTACAACATAATTGGGAATCACATCTTCATAAAATTCTGAATTCATAAATATCATGTTATATTAGCACATTGTTTGAGAAATTTTGGGCATAGTGGCCAATGATAGCTAGGTGGCAACTCACGGTCACTTAGCTATCATGATGTTGATGTTTAATTAAAGGAAACACTAATACTTAATTGGACAGCCACTTAAGTATTTGTTCAATTGATATTATTGCATACAAGGCTCTACCTAATTTTGAAAATGTAATATGTCTTGATTGTTATGTTAACATATTTACAATAATAAAGAGATTTTGTGATAGTAATATATAGAAATCAAGCACACATAATAAGGTTTCAAACCTTACTAAACGGTTTCATTATGTTATTATAGGATGCTTTGTGTAATTGATATTAATCATGTTAAAGCCAAAATATTTATTTATGGACATGCTTTCTATTGTTCATGTATTAATATCATTATGATGTGTGTATAAATAGGTATGGCATGTTAGAAAAATGTCGTAGTTGAGAGAAAATTTTAAATCATAATTTGGCACGAAAAAGAAGATAGAATAATAGAATATGGAAGACGTTGTATTTTTTGAATGAAAACAACGTAAAAAATAAAATTTTGGGGTTTAATTTAAAATGAGATGATATATAAGTTATGACAACAATCAATTAAAATGGATGGATGATGATGGTTGGGCGATGAAAATCAAATAATAGCAAGCAGATGAGACAAAGATTGAGCAAAGATGAATAGATGATTGGTTTCAAGTAATTGCAGACATATCATTGAGGAAGAGTGATACGATTGAGCAAGTATGAGTTAGACGATCAGTTGGGCCTTGATGATTGGTGCTAGTATTCATTGAAATAAATGTAAAGCGAAATTGTGAAACTCAATAGTTCTTCAAACTCTCACACTCTTCCCTTTTTAATCTTATACCCCCATAATGTTAAACATGAAAATTTATTCATAATTTTTGCAGTTGAAATGGATTTGGAATTCTTGGTTAAAACCATCCATGTCTTTCTTTACATGGCGCCTTTTAAATAATATGATTCCTTTTGATGACATTCTTAAGACGAAAGGGTTAAGAATTTCATCTCGTTGTATTCTTTGTAAGGCTAAAGATGAGTATATTATTCATCTTTTTGGTTTTTGCAGTTTCATTACTGCAATATGGGAATTACTGAGTAAAAAACTTTTTAATTTTGATATGGATCACACTTTCCACTCTCTTGTTGATTTGTTTCATCGATGGGAGTTGTTGGGCAAGAATTTTTTCAGCACTATCCCTTGTGTTGTCATGTGGATTGTATGGCTTGCTAGAAATAATGCAATTTTTAATGACATGATACCTGATGTTTACCATACTATGAGACTCGTTTTTTGTTATTTGCGCATTAGTCTTACTTCTCTAAAATTTAAAGGAATGGGTTGGACTTTGCTTAAGGGTAACTATTAGCAGCTGTTTTTGTAGAATATGGTTGTTAGAAATTCTATTAAGGTTACTTGGTGTAAGCCATATGCTCTTTATTTTAAAATTAATACTGATGGTTGTTGGAAGCCTAATGCAGCGAGTATTGGGGGGGG
>JXCR01128004.1:32911-72010 GCA_002079205.1 Phalaenopsis hybrid cultivar
GGGGGGGGGGGGTGTTTGTCATGATTTTGCTGGATCGGTAGTTCGCTGGTTTTCTGCCTTAACTTTCCCTATTTCTGCACCTACTGTAGAAGCTGATGTGGTGGTTCTTGGCTTAATGATTGCTAAACAGTTAGGAATTCATAATCTTATTATGGAAATGGATTATCTAATTCTTTGGAAGTGTTATTGGTGGAATAAAGAGGTGTATTGGAGTATTATGTTGAAGATAAAAAGAATTTCAGCCTTAACAATAAATATGAATGTTATTTGGACGCATGTTCATAGAGAAGGCAATTCGGTGGCTCACCGGGCTGCAAAGGCTGGGTATACTCTTTTGAAAGCTTTAGTTCTTTTTACTTTTTTTGGTGATTTGTTGGATTTAGCCATTAAGGACCATTCTTGATTTGTTTTCTGGGGGTTTTGGGGTGGGGTGTGAGTTGTATAGGGCTTAGGTTGGGTTCTTTATCCTCTTTCTTTGTATTGCTTTTCTAGTGGTAATAAAATAGCAAGGGAAAACCCCCACTTTGCCATAAAAAATAAAAAAAAAATTCAAACCAAAATACTAAATCAAACATTTCATGTAAGCTCTTTAAATCAATGACTATTTTTATTTCGTATAAGTTACTTTAATCAATGAAAAATATATATATATATATATATATATATATATATATATATATATATANAATTATTTTGTCGGAACATATCATAAACGGATAATCTTAAGCAAGATTGCCACAACGGACAAAAAGCATAAAAGAGCCAGTGGGCTCCACAACATCCTTATCTCTTATCCATAAAAGAAAAAAGTTTTTGGGAAAAAAATTTACCTAGTAGCTTCGGGAATGTTGTTTGTGAGAAAAAATATTACATCATTGCAGTATCGAATGAAATCAAGTCACGTAGAAAAAAATAAAATTTTGTTCGATAACACAAAAGAATATTACTCCGTATTATTAAGATATTATTATGTATTATTCAGCTGTTATTGTGTATTATTCAAATATTATTGATATGTTATTGTGTTACTACAACACCAGAAATATTCCCAGAACATAATAACACCTAAATGACATAAAATAACACTTGAATAATACGAAATAACACAAGGGGAATATTTTCTTGTGTTACCGGACCGATCATCTCCACGATGTAATTTCAATGGACTCTGCATGTTGCGGAGTCTTGATGTAATATTTTTTCCTTTATCTTTCAAGTAAAATATTTTAGTTTAAAGGTCTTACACACATTATATATATTTGTATATATTTTTGATTAATTTTACCCAAATATATATATATCATATAAAAAATATCACTTATTTTTTATATAACTTAAAATTTAGAGGTTAAAAATGTAAATACATAAAGAATTGAGTCGTATATGCCTTGTACCACCGCTCGTCTTATCCACAGCTGTGAAGCTTAGCTGGCGCTAAATATTTGGGCAAACAATACCAGAAGCAATTTAAATAAATTTAAAACTATTTCTATTTATTTATTTTGAGAGTAATATTATATAAAATGTTCTATTATATTAATCTCAAAATAAATAGAAAAAATTTTAAACCCATTTTAATATAAAATATAATTTATTTCAATATTAAAGATAATTATATAAAAATTTAAAAAGATATAATATAATTATTTGTTAGGGCATCTGTATATATTAAACATTTAATAAAAAGACTTTTATATTTACATATATAACACTTAAATAACATATATATTAATATTGTTATATATTTACATATATAACAATATTAATAATAGTGGTAAATATGAAATGTTAGTTGTTAGGTTTGTAAATATATAAGAATTGTGTGGAATGCATGAAAATGACACTTTAATTAAATGTGAATTTTCTGTAAATTATGAATATTACATTGATGTTTGCTAATTATGCATTTTACATTTGCACTTCCGCCTGTTTAAAAACCCTCGAAGTGGAGGAAGGAGGTGTGGGAGGGATTTTTGCAGCGATGGAAGCTCGGCAGCAGATATCGAAGTCTAGGGTTCTGAAGGTTGAATCGAAAGAATCTTGGGAGTCGTTCATGGCTCAGGCC
This sequence comes from Phalaenopsis hybrid cultivar, assembly GCA_002079205.1. Taxonomy (NCBI): domain Eukaryota; kingdom Viridiplantae; phylum Streptophyta; class Magnoliopsida; order Asparagales; family Orchidaceae; genus Phalaenopsis; species Phalaenopsis hybrid cultivar. The sequence goes on from JXCR01128004.1 coordinate 34,977, forward strand.
AAGAATCAGGGTTCCCCTGTAATCATTCTGATCTGTTTTTCGTGTTCTCTACTTAGGGTTTTCGGATTTGTGCTTGGTTTTGATTTCTTTTTTCTTTTTTTATGTTGATGGTTTTTCTTGTTTTAGGTTTTTGTTCATTTCAGTGCTTCATGGTGTGTTCCATCGCTTGCCATGAACTCCTATGTGGAAGAGCTTGCCGCGATTTATCAGGATATACTTTTTCTGAATGTAGATGTTGATGAAGTCAAGGTTAGTGAACCAAGCCTCTTCTTCTTCTTCTTTTTTTAATTATACTAACTGGTTTGTTTTTTCAGAGAAGTATTTTATTTTTAATTAATTTGGTTTGGGGCTAATTTTGTTGGTTGATGTGATTAATTCATGAACTGAAACTGGAACAGTGGAGTTGTAGTTCTCTCTTCAATGGAATTTAGGTTTATCCAGATGTGTTATTGGGGATCATTTGGTTGGAAATAAAACAAAATCTATGAGAAATTATACTGCATGATCTTCAAAACGATGTTTCTCTTAGATCAATTTAACAGATTTGGATAGAAGTAATTTTATTTTGAATTTCAAATATGCTTTTCTAGTTATGGTAAATTTGATAATTGTTTCACTGTGATTATGTTTTCACTCATTTTATGCGTACATTTACGGATTGGTGTTGTTTAAACTCACTGAGTGATGGTGGAATGCATCAGATAAAATTGTTTTAAGAAACATATTTTGATTTGTTCCATAACAAATGAGCATTTGGTCTAAATTTATTTGACACATTTCTTTATATATATATATATAACATATATTCTGTGGGTTTGAATTAAAGAGCAGTATGGTTATAGAATGAATTTAATTAAGAGGGGATGAAAAGGGTTTATCCAAAACTCATGGTGGAGACAAGACTTCTTTATATATATATATTTAACACCTACGTAGGCTTTGATACTTACTTACATATTTAATGCCCACAGTTTGATATTTACATTTATGACACATTGGTGTAGGGGTGTAAGCGAGCCAAGCCGACTTGTGAGCTAGCTTGGGCTATGCTCGATAAGTGGCTCGTGAATTAAGCTCGATGAACTAACAAGCAAACTCAAGTCATCTCTGACGTTACNTTAACACCTAGGTAGGCTTTGATACTTATCTATATACTCTCTATTATCATAATTACATAAAAAACACATGCATGAAAGGTGTGCTTCACTTTAGAAAAGCTAATTTAAGTGTTATTTTTCATTCAATGTTAAAGATTTGATTTTTATGCAAGTGTTAAGGCTAAGGTGTTTGACTAGCCTCCCTGGTTTCTTTTCTTCTATTCAAGTTTTTGATGATTTTGGTACCTCTTCTAAAAAAAATCGCCGATATCGAAATAAATCATTATGTTGGATTGCATAGAGTTGTCGTATATCTCGCATGATGAGATTCATCTCTCTTTGATGTTTTTCCATGAGATTCAAGCCCAAATTATGCATTTCTTTGAGATTTCAAATAGCCAATTCAAGTCATAAATCAAAACCCATTTCACATATTAGCTTTGTTTGAGGCGGATGTTTCTATCTTTGTTATTGAAAGATATATGTTCAGCCATGCTTTATATTATATTTATTCAAGAAGTAGCTTTTTTGAGGTAAAGTTTTGCAAAAAAAGGAAAAGTGAAAGAACTTTCACCCATAAAGATATCATTGTGTTGGTTATTTTGTTGAGGAATTTACAATGTATTTGCATATTGGGGTACATATTTAATGCCCAAAGTTTGATATTTACATTTATGACACATTGGTGTAGAGGGTGTAAGCGAGCCAAGCCGACTTGTGAGCTAGTTTGGGCTATGCTCGATAAGTGGCTCGTGCTCGATGAGCTAACAAGCAAACTCAAGTCATCCTTGACTCTACCTGTTTGCTCATGAGCCGGCTCCTTTAAAATTAAATAATATAATTATACTCTATTTATTTTAAAATTCAATATTTTCCTTTAAATTATAAAAAATGTTAGGAAAAAAAAATGTTGTTTTAGATTTTATATCAAATAATTTCTTATTATTCAACTCATAATGACTCATTCAGTTTATCATTTTATTATAACACCACCTTGAATTAATATAATTCTCTTTTTAAAAAGTTAATAATAGTGGCATTTTTAATGCAATATTAAACATCCGAGTGCTATGCATATAAATATGATAGTTTAGGAGATCAGATGTGTAAACACTAAGAATTCTATTTCCACTTCAAAAACAGTTAGAATTTTGCGAGCCTCAAGTTTTCCTCATTAAAATAGGATTATGAAATGGTTTTACAATTCAGGTGTTTTCTTTCCTCTATAAGAATCTTTCATTGATCATTTTGCTAATTTTGCTAATGAAATGGCTCACAATTATTCAAGTTTGAATGATAATTTTTCTGAATACTTTGTATCATTCACCATACAATCTTCATCATTTATCCCTCAGCTTAAGAAATGATTAAACCTGCAATTTTTATAGGAAGTTGCTTCAAAAATGGAGGTGAAGGCTATGCCCACTTTTATAATACTCAGAGATGGAATCCCCGTGAACAAAATGGTTGGAGCCAACCCTGAAGAGCTAAAGAGAAGGATCGAAGTTTTGGTGAACCATTAGTGTGATTATTAGTATCTGTTATGTTGTGTGCAAATGCTGTAATTTATGTATAGTTTTGTCATATAAGCTTGTTTTCCTGTGGCTCTCCTTTGTTAGCAAGTGAATATTACTGCTGCTTTATACTTGCAAGCTATTATTGTTATGTAGTTTAATGAACTATCACGAGTTTTAAAGTTTGTGATGCAATAATTGTATATATGCATGTATTATCTGAATAAAAATTTAATAATGTTATAAAGTTGGGATGATACTTGCACTCTGCACCATTATTTACNCATTAGTATCTGTAATGTTGTGTGGAAATGCTTTAATTTATGTATAGTTTTGTCATATAAACTTGTTTTCCTGTGGCTCTCCTTTGTTAGCAAGTGAATATTACTGCTGCTTTATACTTGCAAGCTGTTATTGTTGTGTAGTTTAATGAACCTTACGGATATAAATTTGATCACGAGTATGCAATAATTGTATATATGTATGTATTATCTGAAAATAAATTTAATAATGTTATAAAATCGGGATAATGCTTGCATTCTGCACCATTATTTACTGGAATAGATTTGTCAGTAGATAATTGAAATAACAGTACAAGTGTTATTGGTGGAAATCGTCAGGAAATGTTTGGTTGTTCAAATCTAATGCAATGGAATACCAAAGACGATTTTTTTTTTTTTTTTCCTTTCATTNCCTTTTAATTTGACGCAAAGAGTTTCCTTCTGATAAACTGAAGATCTTCGTGAAAACATTATTATTTCTCAGGTGGAAGCTGAAGAGGCTCCAACAAATTCATGGCGTCAATATCTTGCTAGCATCTCTACTGTCAACGTAATCTCGAGATTAATGAAAGACTAGGCATCGAATTATTACTAATTGTTCTTTTTAAANTATTTCTCAGGTGGAAGCTGAAGAGGCTTCAACAAATTCATGGCGTCAATATCTTGCTAGCATCTCTACTGTCAACTTAATCTCGAGATTAATGAAAGACCAGGCATCGAATTGTTACTAATTGTGCATTTTTTTTTCTTTTTTTTAACAAAAGTTTAAGGAAAAAAAAGAGAAAATCTATATCTTGTCCGGCCATAAAATAGAAAATACAAAATTACAAAAATGGCCTGCTAATGTTAGTAGTNTCTTTTTAAAAAATAAAAATAAAAATAAAATCTATATCTTGTCCGGCCATAAAATAGAAAATACAAAATTACAAAAATGGCCTGCTAATGTTAGTAGTTCAAGAAAACTTAGGTTGTTCAATCTTAGGGCTCTGAAGATCTGCCATTGTGACAATAATAATAAAGCAGAACTTGGAATTTCAANGCTTTTTAAAAAAAAATAAATAAATAAAATCTATATCTTGTCCGGCCATAAAATAGAAAAATACAAAATTACCAAAAACGGCCTGCTAATGTTAGTAGTTCAAGGAAACTTTGGTTGTTCAATCTTAGGGCTCTGAAGATCTGCCATTGTGACAATAATAATAAAGCAGAACTTGGAATTTCAACATGTTGTCACCCACTTCTAATATAATACAAGAAAGTAGACCATCCTACCTATAACATATAACGGTTGGTTGAATTAATTTCACTAATATATATATATATATTCAATTTACAGCAGAATAGATGAGTATGATGCATACCTCATCAGCAACCGCTTCTGAAGATCATCAAGTCAGAGCTGTAACAACGAAGCTCCAACAAATTAAAACAGATTTACCAGGGGATGAAAAAAGGAGGGGTTTTTACATATATACCATCCAATTCCTATGTGTTTACATATCTAACACCTAAACTTTACTTTTTACATTCACACCATTTAAATCTTACTTNCAGATCAACAAGTAAGAACTGTAACAACGAAGCTCCAACAAATTAAAACAGATTTACCAGGGTATAAAAAAAGGAGGGGTTTTTACATATATACCACCCAATTCCTATGTGTTTACATATCTAACACCTAAACTTTACTTTTTACATTCACACCATTTAAACCTAAACTTTACATTTTTAAATTTCCAAAAAATTAATGCGAAGATGATGTTTAGGAAGAAATGAGAAGCATAAATTAAAAAGAGAGAGAGCGTAATGCATACTTTTTTTAATTTCAAGCAACAAGTCCTTTTGGTTAACTTTCATACAGCCGTCAAGGGGGTTAGTTCTGTTAANGTATGCATGTAAATTTCCAAAAAAATAATGCGAAGATGATATTTAGGAAGAAATGAGAAGCATAAATTAAAAAGAGAGAGCATAATACATACTTTTTTAAAAAAATGTCAAGCAACAAGTCCTTTTGGTTAACTTTCATATAGAAAGCCAAGTGGGTTAGTTCTATTAAGGATGCATGGCAATCAACTCATCATCTCTACATTTTCTGATGTTGACATTCATGACTGCTTCATGAGAAGAATCTAAAACATCACAACAACGTCTTCTAACAGCCTGCAACTCACTAAGAACAAAAAATATCAAAAATATGATTTACATAAATGGAAAATCTATGTGAGGGGGCTGCCTGGTAACAGATTTAAATGGGATTTTACTTGCGAATTTTGCCAGACAGCGAAAATGGCACTTTCAGCAAAATTGGCATTTTTAAATTCAGGATTCCCAAAATCCTGTTTCTTCTGAGTTTTCTTCTCAGTTTTGCCTCAAATCCTGGATTTACTAACTAATCCCTCTATTGTTAGGATTTAGTAAATCCAGATTTACATAATTTACCAAAGCAGCTAAAACCGTTACTGAATAGACCTGATAAACATTGCAGAGACTGAAGCTATGCACCCTTATTGAAACATACCTTCCTGATTCCAATACCATAATTCTCCGAAAAAACAGATATCCGTTGAAGTTTCTGCGTCGAAACAATATTTCCTGGGCAATTTACAGACACTTGTCTGCTGTAATTGCTTTCAGTTCTACTCGCAGAAGAATGGAGACTTTCCAGAAAGAAAATGGCAGGTCTTTTACATGGATCTCTTGGAAACTCCCTCGTGTTGAACATATAAACACTTGAAGTTGCCGTGCGGCCCCTCCTCCACGGTCTGAACGTCTTCTGCAAGCTCAAAAGGTCGGTGATGAGTACATTGCCCTCAAATATCTGAACAGCGAAACCCCAAGAAATGGAAACAGTACGTAAATCATTGCGGTCGTAACAAACAGTTTGCTGGAGAATTCGTTCTGGATCAATAGTTGTCGCTTTCAATAAATGGCGTAAAGATTCTGAATGGTTCTTGCCAGGAAATAAGGGATCAACTGAGTCAAGATGATGGAGGGATACTAGAGGTGGCAATGGATGAGTGGATAGAAGACCAAAGAGGTCTCCTCGCAGGTCAACCTGTGGATGTAAAAAAAGGCTTTGTTTGGTTCACCTTTAGTTTTTCTAAAAATTTGTTTAAAAGTTGTTTAAAAAAAACAGTTGCTTCAAAGTCATGTGTAATCACAATCTAAAATAACTATAAAATAATGTTTTGTGAATTGTGAGAAGCACTTTTAGGAAAGTATGTCAATCAAATGAAACCAAAATTGGGAAAAACTGTTCTCTATAAAACGGAAGGCGGTTTTGCAGATTTTACAAACAAAGCCTAAAGTTGGTCATTTGGTTTGCTTGTAGGCATCATCATCATCATTAGACTCAAGTTGTGCTGTGAGCATCATGCTGATAGTAAACTAATAATAACACAACAAAATATTCAAATTCTTAGGCAAAGCACAACAAATTCATGTTCTAATTAAAATTTACTGTTCCGCATTGCAAAACAATAACATTGATATTTATACAATCTTCCATTATTATCTTATTATATGGTTTACTGTCAAACTCAGACCTTACATTTTTCTCATATCAAGCCGCGAGCATTCTGCTTAAACAGCCTTCAAAAACAATGATATAGAATCATTATGACCGAGAAAAAATTACTTAGAATCCAAGAAAAAAATAAATTACAAATTATGAAATATAATGGAATTCCAAAATGATACAAATAAAAAGGGCAACAAGAAACCTTAAACAAGGCTTATCAGACGAAAACAGAATCAGACAACCTGCATATATGATCTTAGGCCCTCTATACAATCCTCGATTTTCTAAAGATCATATTCTGATTTCAGAGCTGTATATGTAATATAAACTCGATAAAGAAAATTGAAGAACTTAAACATGAATTTCCCAATTTGTGAAAATATTATACTTATCAACTAGATTGTTTATATGGTTGACAAAAAATTAACCATATCCACAACCGCCTGTGACTTTGCTGCCAACCATGTAGTTAATAACCACCTCTTCTGCCAGAAAATAGAACATGGACAAACCACCTTTTCTGCCAGAACAATCACAGCCATTCAATTGCAACAGCCAGGAACATCTACATTGCTGCATTAGAACCACCTCCAGCTATGAAAATCAACTCCGCTTATTATCTTTGCTTTCTCTGTTTTCATTTTATAAATAATGGAATGTAATACACAGTTGGCATGTAATACATTTTCTACACAGCTCATATCTCCATGTCATTCTTTGCTTTCCTCCATAATCATGTTCTAGGATTTTATGGTATAGGAGAGTAATAGCTTAACAGCACTGTCATTTACCTTCTCTTTCTAAATATCAGGCGTGTTTTCTTATTTCTATGGAGCAATCCAATGCCTTGTTACTGAACAACCAGATAACTGTTGTATCTGCTTCCATCATTAATGTTGACATGTATTCTTTCCTCTATTCAGGTTTTTAATGTCCACCATCAAACGGATTATCAATACACAACTCCTAAATCAAAATATCCCATTCGGTGATCTCAAATCCATAACATATTAAAGGCGAATAGTTTTTATGGCTTCTTCAATTACTGCACTCCATGTCCAAACGAACATAACATGAGCAAAGCAAATGACATGATCCAAAACGCACACAGCACCGATTGATGGCTTCAATTACTGCACTCCATGTCCAAACGAACATAACATGAGCAAAGCAAATGACATGATCCAAAACGCACACAGCACCGATTGGCTCCTCGTACACCAAAACTCGGGTACAGGTATATGCAACACAATGCCAATCCCCATTGTTCCCTATGTCCAAAACATTAACACCAGCTCTAAAGTTTGGAAATCGGAAATGCCTGCAGCCATAAATCACTCAAAAGTCGTTCAATTAAAAGAATGAGTCCAATATACTTTCATGAAAAATCAAACCATGACTATAACTTTCCTCCATCAAATGCTGTAAAGACAACGTCATTACCGCCGGATCTAGCATTGAGCATGAAGAGGTCATAGTATACAACTTCAAAGCCTAGCATCCGCCTACCAAGCTTTCAAGCAGCCATGGCACTAAACTCACTCCCGTAAGCTATACGATGACTTCTATTTTCTCCTACACTATGAGAAAACAAACATTGCTGACGAAATAGCCAAGACTACAACCTCATTCATATAGCTCTATCTCTGTGGATAAAGACGAGGCAACAGCATCACTGCCCGAAGATGATGTCACATTTCTCCAGACTTCTCCAAAAGTGACATTCACTTCCTTTCAAAATAGGAAAGATCAAATATCTCTCAATCTACTCCTTTCATCTGTCAAATTGTGGTAAAACTTGACACTCAATTTTTAACAATAAATATCACTCCAGCCTAAACAGCAATCAATGTAGCTAGTAGAGACCTCTAGTCACTACACCCAACTCTTCATCTTCTAATCAGTTTCTTGACAAGGAGTTACTTTGCATCTCACCTTAATATTATATTATCCACCTGTGACAGTCGCAACCTTATCACCGTACTCAAAGGTGATGCCTAATAATGAAAATTTTTTCCTTATCTCCAACACTACCCAAGGACTTTATGCAAACTATTACTCGTAAGCTTCATCTCCATAATCTCTTGCATGTTCCTCCATTCTCACAATCTCCATTCAATCCATAACCGAGAATAACTACCCTTGTTATTTTGATGCTTTAAATTATCACAATTATCTACCCAAGGACTTTATGCAAACTATTACTCGTAAGATTCATCTCCATAATCTCTTGCATGTTCCTCCATTCTCACAATCTCCATTCAATCCATAACCGAGAATAACTACCCTTGTTATTTTGATGCTTTAAATTATCACAATTATTAACAGCCAAGTAATATCATTCTTAAGGGGTTGCTGCCATAATGACATGTATCCCATAACTGCTCAACGCCACCTCATTGCCATCTTAATCAATCAAGCTCTCTATTGCTAACCCATGGCACTAGCATCTCGACCACCCCAACGACTCCATCCTCTATGTTATCTCAAGAAAAAACATTTATGGATTCCCTCTAGCTCTACCTTTTTGTGATTTTTAAGTCGATCTGCCAAGAGTCATTAACTTCCTTCTTGGAGTGTACTGTTTAGTTCACACAAGTATAAACTAATAAAGCTTTTATCCATTCAGGTCATCCCCAATTTCATCATGTTATATTCACTGATGATTTCTCATACTTTTTATAGGATCAAAAAATAAAAAAAAAGACAAATCATCACATGGAGATATTCATTGATGAAACCTCCTCCCCACAGATTGGACCTGAATCCCATTGCAGAATTTTCATCCCATCAAGCTTCACTGGAAAACTACAAATTTAGGGTTCCTCTCTCCCGTCCAGACATTTGACGAGGTGTCCCATGCTGACATGAAAGTAACCTCTAAATATCTTCATGTAATGTTCTCGACATGGCACACAACGACCACATTTCTGACATATTGAACCTTCCTCTGTCAGGGCAACTTAGGAGGGGTCTACACATCTGAAAAATCCGCATCTCGTTTATTCGAGGTAAACTTGTATCTGATGTTGGCTCCTCAAACTCATGACCCTTGTAGAAGTTCAAGGTCATTCTTGTTGATGTTCCTCTCACCATCTGCAAGATGCTAGATCGAGGCACCATAATCTCAGGCTCTGTTGGGTTTTCTATCACCTCTCAAATTTATTACCTTCTAAAGCAGCGTCTGTTATCACTGCTGGAATCTCTATCTCGGGGCCAACTAGATTTGGCGGCGTCTCTTCGTCATCGGCTGAAAAATGAGATTCTTTTCTGAAGTCTGTATCTTCTTCCTAATTGTCGTTCATATCTTTAACTAATTCTCGTTTATGTCATCACAGTCTTTACTGCTTACGGTATCTTTACCCAACTTTTCAATGATGCTCTACTCAGTGAAGTAGATCACACCCCTTGTTAAGCATTCTACCTCAACATGTCCAAATCCGTAGCACTCGCCACATTTTATGACTGTGATAGACTTGCAGATTAATTTCGCTGGATAGTAATCAAGGGGGCGCTTGGTGATGTGGCATCTCCACTTCAGAAGTTAGAGTCTGCAACTTTTTGCGATAGTAAGTAGGTAGAAACTGGTGTTGTGTTTCCTGCTTCATCTTCATATTTTCTCGTTTTTCCCCTCGACCTTTCAGATCACAGTCGACGGAAAATTCCCACTAGATTTCTCTTCAATATTCATAAGCCACGGTTAGAGGTGACGAAGTTCTCGCCGTATCTTTTCCCGGATAGGCTCGGACATATTTCTTCTAGGCGGCATAATTGACGGTTTTGAAACACGTGAAAGGAAAGAAAGAACAAAAAAAAGAAGAGAAAAAAAATATATGAAAGAAAGAACAGAAAAATTTGGTGTGATGGACTGGGTAGGAGCGGATGCTAGAAACCCTGGGATGAAACTATGGTTGGGCTAGCTCTGATACCAAATGATACCGGAGGAGAAAAACCAAACCACAAAAAAAACACAAATATTATTATTGAATTTGAAATCGGTTACAACGGCTCTATAAAACATGAAATAAACGACAAAAAAACACAAAGACATAAGCTAGCACCTTGAAAGTGTATCCCAAGGGTGGTGGATAGGGGTGTAAACGAACCGAACACGAACGAACAAAGTTTGTGTTCGCGTTTAATTCGTTTGAAATTTAGTTTGTTTGAAATAAGCTCGTGTTCAAAATTGTTCGTGAAGTCACTGTTCGTGTTCGTTTCATAACGAACGAGTCGAACACGAGCCGAACAGGAGTTGTTCGCGAACGATGAGCCAGTTTGACATCCCTAATATTAATATATATAAATAATATATTATATTATTTATATAACTTATATTATATAAATATTTAATATCTATGGTAGTATATTACTAATATAGTATATTAATATATTATTATTTTTAATTTATTATATATTATAATTTATAAAATTTAATTTTTTAAAATATCATAAATTTTTTATACTATATATTATAATTTATAAAATTTAATTTTTTAAAATATCATAAATTTTTTATATATAATTATATTATTTATATTCGAACAATAACGATTTGAAACACGAACGGACCACTGTTCGTGTTTGGTTCGTTTAACTAACCGAACGAAAAAAAATTGTTCATGTTCGTCTCGTTTCATTCGTGGTTTGTTCGTTTAGGCAACTAAACGAAATAAAATTTATTCACGTTCATCTCGTTTACTTATCAAACGAAAAGAACATGAACTCATTGACGAACCAAACATGAATTGTTCGCGAACAACAAGCTTTTTTGACAGCCCTAGCGGTGGAGGTCGGCCTAGTAGATTCAAAGGCTTGGGACAACAAGTGTGAATGCGGGAGAGGGGCCGACCGTGGTTGGAAGGTGAATTAGAGGGAGGCAGCAGGCTAAAGTGGCGGGAAGGTTTCTTGAGCGGCTAGAAGGTAGGTTGGAAGGTGGGGTAGCAAACAAGGAAGGCGGGGTAGCAACAGAGAGGCTTGTCAGCACTTTCAAAGGGTGGACAACGAGCGGGGAAGCGTTGACAATTATGCGAAAGGCCTGGACAGCAAGGTAGACTGTTGGCTGTAGGTCAGTGCTGAGAGGAATTTTGAGATTGGGTTGCTCAAGAAGGGCAGAGTGTTAGGATGGAGTATGAGGAGTTGCGGCCTTGCTGGGAGGAGGCTGGCAGCAGGATGGAGCGAGGATAGCAGCCAACGATTGTTAGGGAAGAGATCTGGTGGCTTGTTTTAGGGCTAGGAAGCGGGTGGACAACAACAAGAAGGGTAGGAGGATAGATAAATATCTCGTCAGGGTTGAGCTACAGCCAGAGCACCACCCGGACCAGTGGAGACGATCACCACCTCGAATGAGGGACAACCATAGCACTACCTCGACATTCGATATAGCCCTCGAGGGGGAAAATACCAAGGCTAAAACCTGATTTTAGATATAAAAAACAAGACCCTAACTCTAGACTCATCAACTCTTATTTATAAAAGACTTGACCAAATTTAGGAAACATTTAAATTAAGAAAGAAGAATAAAACTTAAATCAAGATTTTAAATTTTAGGAAAGGATTAAATTAATAAAGGAGAATAAAATCAGAATTTAGGTTTGTTTTTAGGAAAAGATTTAAATTAGGAAAAGACCTAAAAAAGAAAATAGGAAGAGGAAGAATGAAAAGAAAAAGAAAAGGAGAAAAAAGAAATAGAAAGAGGAGGAAGGAGAGTGCAGTGGGGTCCCCCTCCAAGAGGACCAGCCGGTCCAGCTGGGTTGGACCTGTGTCTTTAGACAAAGTTTGACTTATTGCCCAAGGTTTCAAAAAAGAAAAAAATGCATTGATTATACAAGAGACCTTCAGTCCTATGCCAAAATCCCCACCATTTGAATACTTTTCATTGGAACAAATTAATTCAGTTAGGATATTTTGCAACTTGACATTTTCAATGTGTTCCAACATTGCAATTTTCAAGAAACTGTGTACATGCATCAATCCAAAGGCATTCAGGATCAACAATCTCCAAACATGGTATGTCTCCTCGAGAAGGCCGTCTATGACATCAAACAACAGCTGTGATAATGTTTCTCCATGTTCACAGGCTATCTAAACACAAGATTTTCAATTCAACAGTTTAAACCATTACTCCTCATCTACCATCAAAATCAAATAAATAATATATCTCCATTTTTAAGCTAATGTACCCATCATTTGAAACAACAATTGCACTCATGCAGAAACTAAACTTAGCGTTCCACATGAAAAGATTAGATCTGATTTCTTTCTTTCTAGCCATATAGGTCATCAAAACATCTCATGGCTTCCTATTGCAACAGCCAAGAAATCTACACAGTTGCTTTAGAACCACCTCCTAATACCAAGTCTAACTATGCATTACTCTATTACAGCAAACAGCGCTTGGACAAGCCACCCGAACAAACATGGTCATCCAATTGCAACAGCCAAGAAATCTACACCGTTTCTTTAGAACCACCTCCTAATACCAAGTCTAACTATGCTTATCATTTTTGCTTCTCCGTTTTCATTTTATACACATGCGCAAATGTAATTTAGAATTGGCTTAAAATGAAATATGTTGAGAAATTTAGGGCAAATAAACAAGAATCGACACAAATCCAGAAGAAAACACAAAGATTTAACGAGGTTCGGCAGAGCGGCGGCTTTCCTTCAATTCAGAAAAAGAATACAGAATGTTCTAGAGTTACAAAACAAGACATATATATAACCCTAGACTACAATATGTAATTACAAAATTACCTATATACCGTAACGCGGGGCCGCACCCCCAACCCACATAACGAAAAACGCTTCCAAATCGACAGATGTTTCTGCTCCGCTCCAGGAACTGTCCCTTATATGGTATATGAGTCATACCTGACAAATTTCCACCTTGGCGAATATCCAGCCCCTTAGGAGAAAGAAAATACCTTGGATTTTCTCACATGCGCCGAAGTGGGTTGGGCTACTATGCTGTCTAGCAACTGCAAACATTCAACAAGTTCAAGCAATGCAAGAACTTGTTGATAGTAAGTGGCTTAGTCAACATATAAGCTACGTTTTCATCAATATGAACCTTCTGCAGCAATATGTCACAAGAAGCAATCAATTCTCTGATCTTGTGATATCTGACATCAATATATTTGGTTCTCGCATGGTACACATGGTTCTTAGCCAGATAAATAACATTTTGACTATCACAATGCAACTGAATTTCACCTTGCTCAACACCTAGTTCCTTTACTAGCCCAATAAGCCATAAAGCTTTTTTAGCAGTTTCAGCTACTGTCATTTACTCAGCTTCAGTTATATATAATGTCACAATAGACTAAATTGTTGGTTTCCAACATATAAGCCCTCCACCAAGAGTAAACACATACTCAGTTGTAGGTCTTCTGTCATCTAAATCACATGCATAGTCTAAATCAACATACCCCACAACTAAATGATCATTCTAGTAACAGCCAAAAATAATTTCATATCTTACAGTACCCTTCAGATACTTGAAAATCCACTTGACTGCTTCCTAATGTCGCATTCCTAGTTTAGACATGTATTTGCAGACTTGACTAACAGCATGAGCCAAATCAGGGCGTGTACATACAATTACATACAGTAAGCAGCCAATTGCACTGACATATGAAACATTTGTCATGTCTTCGATTTATGTATCTGTCTTAGGACATTGTTCTAAAAAAAACTTAATGATTTGTCAATGGGGTGGGTGCTCACAGACTTTCATGCTCATCTCAAACCTGTCTAGCACTTTCTCAACATAGCCTCGTTGAGATAAATATAATCGTCTTGAGCTTCTATCTCGATAAATCTCTACTCCAAGAATTTTCTTTAAAGAACCCAAGTCTTTCACGTTAAATTTCTGGTTTAATAAAGCTTTCAAACCACGGACATCATGCATATTCTTTGCAGCAATCACTATAGCGTTAACATACAGTAACAGAAAAATAATAGAACTATCATCAAGACTCTTAAGATAGACATAACAATCATATTCACATCTCTTGTAGTCAATTTGAATCATGTAGGAGTCGAACCGTTTGTATCACTGTCTTGGAGACTGTTTCAACCCATGCAACGATTTCTTTAATCTGCAAATCAGATGCTCATATCCAGGTTGAGTGAACCCTTCTGGCTGCTCCATGTAAATATATTCTTTCAGATCACCATGCAAGAAAGCAATTTTAATATTCATCTGCTCCAAATGCAAATCCCAATTAGCTACTAATACAAGCACTGTCTGATTGAAGTATGTCTGACCACAACAAAAAAATTTTATCATAAATTATCCCTATCTGTTATGAAAAATCCTTTGCTATCATTCGAGTCTTGAACTTTTTCTCTTCTTTTTCTGATATTGCTGCTTTCCTTTTGTACACTCATTTGCATCTAATAGTCTTCTTTCCCTCATGAAGCTGAACTAGCTATCATGTGTGATTTTTTTTGCAAAGACTCCATCTCTTCAACCATTGCACCCATCCATTTCTCTTTCCCCTGACTGGTGATAGCTCCTTGAAAGGTGACTGGATCATCACTGCTGATGAGAAGTGCACAAGAGACCAAATCTTCATAACTCAATCTGCTAGGAGATCTTATATTGGTACGTCTATGTCTATCTTTAGCAATAGTGTAATTCTGTAAATCATCTGTATTAGAATCATCAGGTGTAGGTTCTGAATTTTCAACTGTCTCAGTTACAACTTGATGTTGTTCTAAATACATCTGCATTGTATCTGAACTGGAACTAATCTTTGACACATTATCTTGATTCTGCCGCAACATAGATTGCTCATCAAAAACAGCATCTCTACTGATCATCATCTTCTTTACAATCGAATCCCAAAACTTGTATCATTTCACACATTTCTTGTAGCCTAGAAAGATGCACTTTTTTGGATTTTTAATCAAGTTTTGATTTTTCATCTCCAGATACATGCACATAAGTAGTTCAAACAAAAATTCATAAATGATCAAAATTAATTGGATTATCTGTCCATACCACTTCTGTAACCTTGCAACCTAATAATGCCCGAGGTAATATGTTAATGAGATAACATGTCATATTCACAGCCTCTGCTCAGAAGCTTTTAAAAAGTATTGCATTCAGTCTCAAACATCCTGCCCTTTCAGTTAAGGATCTGTCCATCCTTGTTGCAACATCATTCTGTTGTGGTGTCTTGCACACTGAAAAATGTCTTTGAATCTCATGCTCCTACAGAACTTCTGAAATTGTGAATTTGTATATTGTGTCATTGTCAGATCTCAAATTCTTGATTTTTCTGTCAGTTTGATTTTCCACCCCAGCTTTCCACAACTTGAATTTGGAGAAAACTTCAAATTTTTGCTTTAAGAAATACACCCAAACTTTCCTAGATAAATCATCAATAAATGTAACATAATAAAGAGATCCTCCCAATGATGATTCCCTGATTGGGCCCCATACATCAGAATGTACATAATCAAGAATCCCTTCAATTTTGTGTTTACCAGTCAAGAAACTGACTCTAGTCTGTTTTCCAAAAATAAAAAACTTACAAAAATCGAGTTTACAGCTTTTAATATCATGCAACAACTTTCTTTTATGCAATTCAACCATCTCACGTTCACTAAGAAGAAAACACACAGATTTAACGAGGTTCGGCAAAGATGCCTACGTCCTCGGGAGCAGAGCGACGACTTTCCTTCAACTCAAAAAACAGTACAAAATGTCTTACGATTACAAAACAATATATATATATATATATATAACCCTAGAGTACAATATTTAATTACAAAATTACTCATGTACCGTACCGCTGAGGCGTTGCTCCTGCACCCCCAATCCACATACCGAAAAACTCCTCCAATTGGACAGATGCTTCCGCTCCGCTCCAAGGTCTGTCCCTTATATGGTATATGAATCATAGCTAACAAAATACATTTTCCACACACTCATAACTCCATTTCATTATTCATAGACCATATATCATCTTCTATTTTCCTTTATACTCCTCTTCTAAGCTTCAGTAGTCCCCTCCTATATTAGCTCAAGAGGAGAGTTCTCGTCTCTCCATTAATGGACTGTATTTCCAAAGGAAAGGGTAAGCTCCTCCCTCTCTTCTTTTAACTATCCCTCCATGGACATTATGTAAGCTCAGTCGAGGACACCAACAGGCAATGATGCCAAAGAAATCTTCAACCTCCTTAGGTGAAGGCAGATGCTCCTTGCACCATCAAATTTTCTCTCAAACTAGCATTACATAGTAAAAAATTCCAAGCCAAAATGTCCCTCAGTCTTAAGTCAATGGCATCACACATGCCCACCTTTAATGGCTCGGCTGGGGAGGCCAAATCCCAAGTGCTACAAATGGCGACACTGCACATACCTGCCTATCTTGACAAGAGCAAAAAGGTCAATATGCACCCTTCACATCCCCTTCACGATGGTTATACAAAAGCACTGCAATTTTTTTTTCTGAAAAAGTTTGAACTTGGCCATTTTGTTTTAGCAACACAAAATCTATAAGTACTGCCAAACTTCCTACGGAGTTTCGTACAAATAAATTTGATATCAGTGAAAGGCATGAAGGAAAACCCATAATGAAACGAGAAAAACAAACATCTCACCAAAATTGAAGCTTCCTCATACTACTACTGATTTTGCTGGAGCTGAGTAGCAAAGAAAATTACAAGCTAACTAAAGCCACTCCCCTTTAAAAAAATAACTTAAGAGTTGAATCATACAAAGCATTACAAATATAGATTATTCAAACTTTCATTTAAAATTATAAGATATAGAAGAGCATGTACATATTATAAGCCACAGAGTAAAGAATGACCCTTATTTAAGTTGAGCATCGATACGATCTCTTAGAACTATATATAGTCCACTTCTAAAGAGATATACGAACTCCAAAGACAGCAGGTGCATCCCTCTTTGTTGTTGAAGACCGGGGAAGAGAAAACAATGTTAAGTCAGGTTAGAGCCATGCAAAACTTATTCAACTACAACGATAGAAACCAGATCATATATACGCTGCCCTTCTTTCTCTCAAACGAAGGAAGAGCTTTCATGTTACAGCCACCAAACACCTCAACTACTGGGACCATTACCAGTTGTTGGAGAAAAATGCCTAAAATGAGTTTAAATCAATGTTAGTTTTATAATTTTATGCAAATGTTACACTGGTTTATATATTTTTGTGTAAAAAAAAAAATCCTCAAAATTTTTTTATGTAGGACACGACAAAAGTACTGTGGCAATGGTACTATAGCGGGTTACTGTAGCAATATTGTTGTAGCAAAGTTACCCCAGCGCTGTGTTGGCATTGGAAAACTTTCCAACAATTTTCTCCAAAGCAAAGTGCTGCAGCGCCAACATGAAGCACCGCAGCACTATAATTTGAGTGTCGTGGCACTATCAACACCAAAGCGAAAAGCCGGAGACACAGAATGCAATGCCTCAAATCTAAAGACCCAGCGTTGAGCCAGTTCCACAGCGCTATAAATTATTCAGTTGAAAATTCAAAATTTTCGTGGGGAAATCATGAATTCAGAAGGGAGAAAACTTAAAAAAGGGGTAAGAGAGCAATCTATAGTAGTCCAATAAAGTCATTGTATTGTATTATGAGTGTGCGTGAATGTAAGAGTGGACTTAGCATCTGTTTGAGGCAGTTGCAGCTTATCCAGCTTCTGCTGATAAGCAGTTTATCCTGATAATCTGCTAATGAGCAGCTGATCCAGATAAGTTGGCTGGCTGTTTTGTTTGTGCGTTTGGAAAACAGCTGATTTTGGATAAATGATTATTTTGTCCTGTTGTGGATAAGCTGTTTAGCTGTTTAGTTTGTGTGTTTTGTAAACAACTTATTTACGAACTTTTTTAGTTAAATGAACAATCTGTCACGCATAATTTGTAATTTTCTCAATAAAATTAAAGTTCAAATGTTAAGACATGAAAATACAAAAGAATTGAGTTATATTTATATAACTAAAATATTTCTGATCACATCAAAGAAGCACAGTTACATATACAAAAGTAAAATACACATTCACATACTAATATGGAGGTGATTACATCACATACTAATACAAAAGTAAAATACACCTTCTCATGCTAATATGCCTGTGGAAACTATTTGTTATGTATAACAGTCATTTATATTTAACTATACACTGCAATTTCTGCAGTTAATCGGATCATCAGTATCTTCCAAATTCTTCAATTTCTTACATGTTCATTACACTCAGTAGATACACAAGTTTCATAACAGTATGAAATTATCTTACATCTTACATGAACTAATAAGTTTACTCAATTATTTAAACAGAGCATGCAGTTCATGCCATATTCATCCTTTGGCATCAATAAACACAGATCATTCAACACCTCTACAAAAACGAAACAAAAACAAACTTCAACTTTATCAAAATTACAAAAATTATACATTTTAAGAGGTCATTCATGCCAACAAAATTATCATTTCAACAACACTTGATTTTATGCTTCTCTTCCCTAGATCGATCACTACTAAAATGAGATACCATATATTAAGTTTTGTCCATTACAAATATATCACCAGTGAAAAACATGCACAAAGGTACATCATTCATAAATGTCAAGTCCTAAATCATAGTGGATCTTTACATCACATGTTTTACAACAAATAAGTGCTCACAAGAATCAAGTAACACCCTCATAGATTAAAACCCAAGCTGGTTGTCTTAATTGAAATAATATTAATGAGAGTTAGAATTCATAAGTTCCAGTCCAAAATTATTACTTTTTGCTCATGCAATTCATGCATTCAAAAGCACAAAAGAATTGCAAAACCTACATTATAAACTAAAAAACATGAAAGCACGCAGGAGGAGATGACTCACTATAAGAGATCATCATGTACTTAAATTCAATAAACATCACGAAAGAATAAATCCATCAAATCGTTGTAGTTTTCTCATGACTTGATTAGCTTCAAATAATCGCAAAAGCTGTATAACAAAAAACAACAATATATGAAAAAAAAAAGAAGACACATCCGATCTCGCCTTAAAACTCCCCACCGTCGGAGAGACTCCTCTCCGGCTAGAGCCTCCCTGCACCAGAGATCCCTGCGATCTCTTCCTTGTGCTTCGGCTCCGCTTTCGGCATGCCTAGGTCTACGACCAAATGGGGAAGACGAGGGAGGAGAGGAACTGCAGAGCAAATTTGGGTAGCGACGGAGGCAGGATCAGCTACGATCGGGTTTAGCGAGGATAAGGGAGTAAAAGCTAGAAGGCGAACGCAGATCGCGGGGGTATACCCGCGGTCCGCATCTAATAGAAAATAGAAAACGTGGTTTTTAAAAACTCACCTAAAACGCGAGAAACAAACAGTGAGGCGGCGTTTTGAAAACGTTGTCGCACTTATAAGCTGCCCAAAACGGACTCTTAATAAGTGTATTGTGTCATTTGCGAGTAAGTGTGCATGTGATTGTGCAACTGGAAGGAATCAATAACGGATTTATTCTTCCAGATTTAAAACAATTTTTATTTCTTCTAACTAATCATTATTTATTCGTATTTTTATGTTCTTGTAGGTTTTTGCATTTTATTATATATATAAATTAAGTTCATTCTCTCTGAACAAGTGCTTATCATGAAGTTTTATATACTTTGAGCATTGATTTAGAATGAAATGGTTTATAGTGGTTATGTTAACCCGTGCTCTTCATTTACTTAGGGGTTGTTTGGTTGGAATGATTTCTGGTGTACTGTAATTTATTTAGAGGGATTTGAGAAAACTATGTGTTTGGTATGAAGAAGTACAAGTAAAATGTAAAGTTTACTCCTTAGTTCATTTTGGCTGAATTTAAAATTCCACCGATTTGACTAAATTTGAATTATATTATAAATATTATCGTCAAACTGTTGCCCGTCGCCACNGTCTCCCAAATAAAATATTACATTATTTTCAATTCATTTCAAACAAAAAAAAAAAGTCGTGCGTTTATTTTAAAATGAACCAAGCAATCATAAAATATTTCAAATACATTGTACTAATAACACTCTGAAAACATTTTACATTGTACTTCATTTTTAGCAAACCAAACAAACTCTTACCTTCCAGCCAAGTGTTTTTAAATATTAACTGTGATTTAGCAATTTCGATGAAAAGCTACCAATACGATAGGTTAACACAAATATCTAATTGCATAAACACAGTAATTAGGATTTTTAATATTTTGGAGAAAAGGGAATCCTGAATTTTTTGTAGAGTTTAGATGTCTGAACCATAATATAAATCATCACCTTAAGTTTCGACAGAGATTAAGGAGTTGAGTTGTTCTCGATTGACAACTTGTAGGCAAATCTGGCACAAATTTACATAAACTTTAGATACTCACGAGTTCAAAGAAAGAACCTATATCAATTGAAAGCCCTAAACAAAATCTTTTACTTAAAAAAATTCTAAAAATGTACCTTTCAATTGGATAAAAATCTGATTTTAAGTAAAACTAATATTTAACTTAATCTAAAAATGTACCTTAGAAGGATTGATTCAATTAGCAGCTAGACGACTTAAACATATAGTCCAATTAAATCATGTTGAGATAGTACTTCGCCCAAAAACCCATATTGACGAAATCATAATTGACAAGTGAACACATTGAGACTCCAATTTGGCACAAATTGATCCAAAAGTCCCGGTCCGCACATTCCCATCAATGATTTATATAATATCTCAGACTTGTACAAGTGCTCCCACCATGATTTTCCAATCAACATGCCAACAACCAAACTCCCACCCTAGAAAAATACAATGAAATCTCAATCTACAAAGCATGCTCAATCCCTAAGAGAAGATGGTTAATCCAGCATTACTGGTGCTCCTTTTAACCTTCAAAGCCCGCAACATAATGGCTTTAATGAAGCTGTCAACGATCTAATCTGTTCTTTGTAATCTATAACTGCTTTTGATTTCTTTGAAATTAGAGTTTTGTCCCTATTGATTTTGGCTCCTTGTGTTCTCATCTACTCTTGAATTTTCATTCCTCACTTCCAACTATTTATGGGTCTCTTGACATAGGTGTACAGTTGCCAACTTCATTCAATTTTTTTTATTGCATATTTAGGAAGACTTGGTGATTATAGACCTAGAAATCTAAGGGATGCATAAATATTATGCTTAATGATTACTTTGATTCAATTGATTCAATATATCTATCTCGCATTAGATATGATTTATCTAGCCTTCTAGTAAAATTAGGAATTAAAATTATGGAAAAATTATCTCATATTAGTTGTGTGAGGCAAAATTCTACTATTTAGTAATCTATTACCTTTTCTTTATTCTTTAATTTTTAGTTATTGGTTTGCATGTTTGATTAAGTTTTATTAGGCTTATATAAGTTGGTTTTCATCTGTAGCATGATTATTTTGTGCCTTCATATTTATTTATTATTTATAATAGACAGTTTTTAAGTTACCATTTATTTTGGAATTCTATTTGCTCTCTGGCTACAACTAAAACGATGAATTGCCATCTAATTTAAGAGCTTGTGAACTATAAATTTGAATTGTGTCTGCATGTCTGAATTAAAAAATTCTAAACCCAAAGGCATATTTCATCACATTTAATATATTTAAGGTTGCATTATAATGTCTAAATGTTGATATAATAATTGTGTAAATAAAAACATAACAAAAAACAAAATTTAAATGAAATTAAATGAACTATGATTCCAAACAAAATCAATATAAATATTATAAGGTCCAAACTTATATTCCAACATTCAAAAAGAGAAATAAATTTAGAGAATATTCAACTTGTTTAGACAATTTATTCAAAAGCTACAATACTTCTAACTCCCATGAAGTGTTAAATTGTCCACACAAACATTAATAGAACATGCTCAATATTATTGACACGGCGTTGATAATGAATGTACATGGATTGATTATAACATGTTGTAAAAAATAATATTTATCATTACAGGAATATTTTAGTTAACTACATGATTAATTTAAAAACTTCTAAGAAAATAAATATTTTTTAATATTACATAAGGCTTAATGGGCTTGTATTTGCCTCTAAATTGCTATATAATAATACGTATTTCACTAAAGATCTTAGGCAAAAAAATTAAAGGTAAAATAACCCATGCTTCACCAAAAAAACACTACATGAAATTTAATATAGAACTTTAGACATAAATTATTATGCTTCACCAAAAAAACACTACATGAAATTTAATATAGAACTTTAGACATAAATTATTATTATTCTCACAAGAACATCACATATGATTAACATTCTACCAACCAAAAGATAATGATAATAATAATTAGTACCAACTTTACAGCTTGACACACACTCATGAAGGAAAAACACGTCCAATGGCTTTTTGTGTCCGTGTCGGGTGTAAGACACGGGCACAACTCTAGCAAGCCCCAATGTGTACGACATTCTAAAATTTATGTCTAATAAATTTTCTTTCAAAATTAGAGTAGAACACAACTGGGCCATTGCATAACAAGAATGAGATGTGCTAAATCGTAATATTGAAGTATTTTTCTTCACAGCAAGCTACCTTTATAAGCTACATTTTTCTCCATGGATATAAAGGAGTTATTGAATAATTACTATTAGTGATGATGATTAAAGCAACACCCAATTTTTGGGTCCAATTAATGACACAACAATGAGTTTAAATTCTGTGGGGTTATTTTAAATATTATATACTCTTTTTAAGGTTTTTTGTAATTTTTACAGGCAATACAATATTGATATTGAATAAATCATATATGATTATTGAAGTTATGTTTATGCACTTTATGAAATAATAAAATATAATTATAAGGAAACCCATGTTAATTTTGTTTTGTTGATCCTTAAACCTTTTTTTTTTTTTGTGATGTATGATATTATATTTAAATTTTTAAATTTTTTTTTTAAATTTAAACTATTGACATTGGATATTTGAATACACTTTTGATGTCAGTACTTTGTAAAAGTAAATGGTATGCTCATGATGTGGCATGTCCTACTTTTAAGAATTTTGTGTCCACATGTCCAAGTCATGTGGTGGTTGAAATTTGTCAGTGTTCATGCCTCATAGTTATGAACATGTATAGTTGAATCTGATTTTATCAAATAAATTATAGTTGAAATATCTTCATTCAATGATGCATCAAATATAGAAGAAAACTTACATATATACTATATTCTACATCTTATATTGTTGAATAAAAATTTGCACCAATATTAGAATATAGTCTTGAATATGAACCTATAGTTGAACAAGAGTCGAAATTTGATTCCAAAACTAAAATTAAGCATGAAACATATATGGATATAAACCTCTAATAGAAATTGAATACATTCCTAAATGTGAAACTAAACAAAAGCTGAATATTATAGCCGATGAATAAATTGAACAAACTAATAACACAACTCCTAACAAAATGATCTATGAAAAATATCCTTATGATGAAGAATAAAGTTAACACTAATTTTAAGTTTTAATAAAATTGATTTGCGAAGTTGTATAAAATAATCTTATATAAAAAGTAAAATGAGATAAACAAATCAAAGAACATAAGATAATCATCTTCAAGAAAATATGACAACTAAAATTTTAGTTTATTGAAACCATCGTCATCAGCCATTGGGATAAATATCATGAATCTTCATTTTGCATTCATTACTTGTCAGAGTTATTTCAAGAGTAAGACATATTATCCCAAATTATTTTGAACAAATTCTATGTATGTAAACCTTAGGTTTATCCCTCTCCTTAATCATCTAAAAATAAATTTATTCACTCGTCTAATAAACTCAATTTCTACATTTCATTGTACATGATTTAATATTTAAACAAACTGGTTTAATCATCTCTAAAGAATATGTCCATCCATCCGGTAGAGAAATCATATTTATATAATTTGTTTGAAATAAAAAAAATACTCAATGTTATCTAATAAAATAAAACTTTATTTTACTTTGTTAGCTGCATAAGACTCATGAATCGCCGTTTGATTTTAATGATAGCGAACACGTGATCAAATGCTCTAACAACTTTTTTAAACGTTTCCAGTACACCATTGTGGGTCTCAAGTCCGGATGTGAAAAATGGAGGGTTGCGTTAGGTAGTCGACAATCAGCTTAAAACTTGTCGAAATAATCATGACATGAATCATTTTGATCGTTGTGTAAGTGCTAGGGCGTCTCTTAGAAGCGACGCGCTGTATGACATGAATACAATGAAAAAAGTCTAAGGGCCGCTACACCGACGTCTGGGTGTAGTGTCAAATAAATAAGGGTTCTCAAATAAAGAAGTTAGTCTATAAAACTAATGAAACTCAAAATTAGGATAGGATCTTTGAATATAGGTACTCTCAATGGTAAATAAATGAAATTAGTAGATATTAAAATTCATAAAAAGATCAATATCTTATGTATTCAAGAAGCTAAATGGGTGGGAGAAAAGTTTAAAGAGATTGATAACTTAAACTATAAACTTCAGTATTTTGGTAAAAGTCACACTAGAAATGATGTATGAATAATTATAGATAAGAGTTTGAAAGATAATACTGTAAAAATTAATAGAGTTGTGATAAAATTATATCCCTTAATGTAATTATTGATACTAAAAATTTTAATTTTATAAGTGTTTATACTCCTCAAATAGGTCTAGATATAGGGACTAAAGTTAAATTCTGGAATGACTTAAAAGACTTAATACAAATGATACTTCTTGAAGAAAAAATTTTTATTGAAAGAAATTTACATGGACATGTCGGTAGAGTGGTAGAAGATTTCAGAAATATTCATGGTGGCTACGGTTTTAGAGACTAATGAAAAATGTAGAGCTATTTTAGATTTTGTTTTAGCGTGTGATTTCGTTATTACTAGTACTTTATTTAAGAAAATAGATTAGCATCTTATTACTTATAAGAATGGATCTAATAAAACACAAATTGATTATTTTTTTATGAGAAGAAGAGATCGTCAAGATTGTAAGGATTGTAAGATCATTTTAAGTGATGGTTTAAGTACCCAACATCGATTATTAGTTCTAGATTTTAAGGTGAAGAGTTGCAAAATAAAGAATAATATAACTCATCATCGTAAAATTAGGTGAAAGAGCCTAAAAAACACAAATAAAATTATTTTTATGAGTAAATTTCAAGATTTTGAAATTTGCGATGTTCATGAAGAAGCAAATGCTATGTGAGATGAAGTAACAAACACTATTAAACAAGTAACAAAAGATGCATATGGAGAATCAAATGAAAAAAATTTTATAAATAAACATAGTTGATGGTGGAATATTAATGTGCAAGAAAAGATAAAATATAAAAAATTATGTTATAAAAATTGGTTTAATTGTAAAAACTTAAAGAATTGGGAAAAATATGAAATGACTCGCAAGGAGTTTAGAAAAACAATAAGTGACACTACAAATTCTGCTTTAAGTGATTTTTATGATAGATTAGATACTAAGAAGGTTAAAAAATATATATATAAACTAGTCAAACTAAGAGAAAAGAAAAGTACAGATTTAACTCAAGTAAAGTGTATTAAAGATGAAAATCAAAAAGTGATTTTCATAGAAAAATATATTCAACATAAGTGGGTGAATTATTTTAATAAATTTTTTTATTGAAGTTTCTAAAAATACGATTGACCTTAGTGATCTTAATATCATTAAAGATAATAAAACTTTTCATTTTTATTGTCGCATTAGTAAAAAATAAGCTGAGGATGCTTTAAAGAAAACAAAGGGTGAAAAGTCTATAGGACCTGATGATATCCCAATTGAAGTCTGAAAATATTTAGGAGATTTAGGAGTTTCTTGTCTAACTAAACTCTTTAATATTATTTTAAAAACTAAAAGCTGTCGGAGGAGAGGAGGAAGAGGAATTTGGTTCCCATTTTTTAGAATAAAGGGGATGCACAAGAGTGAGCAAATTATAGAGGAATTAAGTTGATGTGTCATACTAAAATTTTGGGAGAGAGTAATTGAACATAGGTTAAGACGTATGACAAAGATTTCTCATAATCAATTTGGTTTTATGTCAGGCAGGTCTTCCATGGAAGCTATACATTTATTGAGATGTTTGATGGAGAAATTCAAAGATAATAAGGAGGACCAATATTTGATTTTTATTGATTTAGAAAAAGCTTACGATAAGGTTTTAAGAGATGTCCTTTGGAGCGTTCTTGAGAAGAAAGGTGTCGGTATGACATATTCAAATCATTAAAGACATGTATACTAAAGTTGTTACTTGTGTTCAAACTGAAGGAGGATTGACCAAATATTTTCCTATTTCTGTTGGATTACATCGATTGGGCTTTAAAGCCCATATCTTTTTGCTTTAGTTATGGATGGTCTTACTGGACATCTACAGGAGGATGCAAACTGAAGGAGGATTGACAAAATATTTTCCTATTTCTGTTGGTTTACATCAGGGATCGACTTAAGCCCATAACTTTTTGCTTTAGTTATGAATGGTCTTACTAGACATCTACAGGAGGATGTACCTTGGTATCATATCTTTTTTCTTTAGTTATGGATGGTCTTATTGGACATCTACAAGAGGATGTACCTTGGGAAGGAGGATTGACCAAATATTTTCCTATTTCTGTTGGATTACATCATTACTTGTGTTCAAATTGAAGGAGGATTGACCAAATATTTTCCTATTTCTATTGGATTACATCAGGATTGGGCTTTAAGCCCTTATCTTTTTGCCTTTAGTTATATGGATGGTCTTATTAGACATCTACAGAAGGATGTACCTTGGTGTATGCTTTTTGCTGATGATATCCTTCTCGTGGTAGGAGAATGTACCTTGGTGTATGCTTTTTGCTGATGATATCCTTCTCGAGGATAAGACGAGAGAAAAATCCCAAAAAAACTTGAATTATGGAGGTCTACATTGGAGTCTAAAGACCTTTATTTGAGTAAAACTAAAACTGAATACATGGAATGTAATTTTAGTAGTAATAGCTCTAGTGATAGAAGAGTAACTTTGGGTAATCAAATTATAAAAAGGTGTGAAAGATTTAGATTTCTCAAGTTTGTTGCTCAAAGCAATGGTGATATAGATGGGGATGTTAACAGTAGAATTCAAGTTGGTTGGTTGAAATGGAGGAATGCTTCAGGCCTTTTGTGTAATAGAAAAGTACCGCTTAGACTGAAAGGAAAATTTTATAAGAGGGCGGTGAGACCTGTAGTGCTTTATGGCGCTAAATGTTGGCCTTTAAAAGAGAAGCATAATGCTAAATTAAGTGTTATCGATATAAGAATGATTAAGTGGATGTGTGGCTTTACACTTAGAGACAAAATGCGAAATGAATATATCCGTGATAGTGTTGGTGTAGCTCCAGTGACGGACAAAATTAGAGAGTCATCTTAATGATTTGGTCACATTGAACGTCCAACATCTGATGATCTAAATAAGAGTGTATATGTTTTAGATTAGACTTATGTTAAAAAAGGCAGAGGTAAACCTAGGAAGACTTGGGCTTATTGTATAAAAAATGATCTTAATTTATTATAACAAAATGAGAATATGACACTAAATAGGACACAATGGAGAAAAAAATTCATGTAGCCGACCCCATGTAGTGGGATTAAAACTTTGTTGTTGTTGTTGTTGTTAGCAATCTCATAAGGTATCTACCGTATATTTGATTTGAAAACTTAATAATCTCACATAAATAATTAAATTCATTATCTAAACTATAAATAATTAATGTTTTTGTTTAATGAAATTTGAATTAAATATATGTGTCAATTTTTTATATATTTTATTTTTTGGCTTAAATATACTATTATGAAAACTATAATTAATATTAAGTTAATATCATATATTTATTCAACTATTTCAAAATGAAAATTTTTATATTATTAAAACATAAATCATATTGCATTAGTGTATTTTATCAACATGTAAACATTATGAACAAATTATCTACAACTAATTTATAGATTTAATGCATCTCAATAACAATTTTAATTAAAACAATTTAGAAAAATTATTATATATAAATATATGTACTTAATTATATAATATTTGATTAAATAAATCTTTGCACTTAAAATTACACAATTTGCACTATATTTCATACGGTCAATTTTCAATTGGTTTAAAATTCTTTATACTAATTTATTGGCCTTGTGTTTTATTATCTTAATCAAGTAGTAATCAAGCACTAATATTATATTATAATTTTAATCTTATAGATAATTCTGTACACATGTATTGTGCAACGTAAACAAAGCACTATGTAATTATTACATGCGTTATTCTTAACATGCCTTTAACAAAATTTACAAGTTTTAAATCAAGCGCTTGGCCAAAATATAAAGCATGTTAAATATAAATAGTGATTTAATTATGCCCATTTAATTTAAACCTCTTGTCATGCTTTTAATTAATTTAAATATGAGTTGAAATTGAAAAAAAAAATTCTCACATTCCCAACAAAAATTGGTAAAAAATCTCATGTGCATATGGCTAGATTTTTGCTATTTTAATTACTCAAATTAAGTTATGATTAATCCTTCATTAGGCCAATATAAATATATTCAAATCCGTCATTTAATTTCATAACCGTTTGCATTAATTTTATTCTAATTATTTTCATGAAAAGCTAAAAATTTAATTCAAAATTAGGACTATTTTTGCAGAGGCATAAGACTACAAAAATAAAGAAAAATAGGCTAGAATTAAACAAATCTAGTCCCTTTACAACGCTTGAAAAACCTAGCAAATACTTTTGTCATAAGGTGGATTTTCTCTCAATGAAATTCAAGTTGTTTACTTGGCAAATTCTTTTTGAAATGTGATATTTATAAAATTAGTTTCATTTTGAAATGTGTTATAAGCGTAAATTATAAAAAACTTGTATTTAGTTAGTGGATGAGTTTTCATTGTATAAAACATCTATAAAGAGATCATAAGCTTTATAGAAGGTGCCCATTTTCGATCACTTACAAAGTTTGAACGAATTTAATTAAAGTAGTTTGAGTTGCACTTGACCGAAAGGAGAGTATGTAATTAAAGTAGTTGGGTTTATACTCACCCAATGTAAAAGAGCACGTTGGGTTGCATTCGTCAGAGAATAGGGTGTGCTCATGTAGGGCCTCTCCTCCTTACTGAATTGAAGGAGGTTTGTTTACTTTTAATAGAAGTGCAGGAATTGGCTAAGCACGGACGTAGGCCTTAGGTTAGTTTTTAAGATATACCATATAAAAACCTAGGCCTACTCTTTTCACTTTTGTTTATGTTTATTCATGCGTGATTATGATTATTTCTTACTATTTCATTTTATTTTCTGCACATACTTATCATTGTGGTGAATTAAAATTGAAGCAAAAAAGTTATTTTATTCAACAATAGTTTAAGAGGTAACTTAACATAATTTTTAAATCACCAAATTCACCAATTATCTTGGATGTCATGGTCACTTGTTCTTCAAAATGATCTCTTCTCTAGGAATTAGTTATTGTTGTTCATTAATACTCTTTAGGAAGTATATCAATATTTTAGTGCTTTTCCTTACATTCATCACATTATATTGCATATCAAATACTTGAAAATTTTCTTACAAAAATCCTTTAAAAAAATAATATTAGGAAAAGAGACCAAAAATAATATTAGGAAATTAATCTTACAAGAATACTTAAGAATTTTATTATGCTTGGTCAACATTTTTGTTTTTATTTTATCATAAATATTGAGCCACCAAATAGTTGGCATGATTGGTGATGATGTAATACATTAAACAAAAATTGAAAAAACTCTTGCATGGAATAATCTTGCAAGCACATTGCTTGGAAGAAATATATTGATTAGTGAGGTGGCATGTTGATGATGCAGGGCAATGCCATGCAACTAACTTGCAATTAGTGTAGCAATAATAACATCTAAGCTGACCACATTCATGGCACCTTATACAAGCTACCACAACATTTAACAGCTAAAATTAAATTATTTAATTAGTTCAGACCCAAGATAATAACCTAAGAAATTAGTATGAGAAAATGTAGACAGACATGTTTAGGATCCATTGGAAAGGGCCAATAATGATTGTCGTCACTAAAAATGGGAATTTGAAACACGGTAGAAACCACCCAGTAAATAAAGCCTCACCAAAAAAAGAAGAAGAACAACAACAACAACATCCCCCTCAATTCAATCATGTAAGAAATGCATCCAAAATGGGAGGCCATCCCGTTTTTCTATCGTTTTAAAGGAGAATTTAAAATTGTAATCTAAATAACGACTTTCTTTGAATAACATAAAGAATAAAGTTAAACCAAATAGTTTATTGCTTCCTCATCTCCCTAGAGAGGAAACAGGACTAGAATCTTACGCGGTTGTATTTTACATTTCCAAAAATGGAAAGATTCAGTACCAACGAAAAGAAGTATATAATTTTAGTACAAAGAAGGATGGAAAAAAAAATCAGTTCCAACGAGACGAAGAATGTAACAATAGGAAAACGAAAAACGAAAAACGAACAAGACGGTGGAAATTTTAGGTACCAGGAAGTGGAGTTACCTGATGAAACCCTGGTTCACGAGTCAGCCCCACACCAAGTTCTGCCAAACAAGCAAAAACCCTAGCATCGCTCCCAAACAAATGCGCATACCTTATAAGACACGAATCCATGACCTTAGAAAGAACCTTCGCCAATGGATAGCTAATCGCAAAACCCCCACCACCAAAAGCCATTTCAAAGAAATGCTCCGCGTTCTGCTCCGCGCTCTCCGAATAACTACCAACGTAATACCACTGCTCCCAATCATATTTCGCCAAAGTTCCAGCAAGGTTTTCGAGGAAAAAAATAGTGTCATCGTCCCCGAGCACAATCCACCTAAAGTCGCCGTACGCAAGCTTCCCATCGAACGCGTCGAAGAGCTCCTTGGCAATCCGCGCGACGCGGATGGCAGAACGCTTTCCCCCTTTAAAAGAATATGGTAAGCTGGAGGTGTCCGCGGAAATTCGTAAGGGAGGAATGTCTCGATCATCGGAGGAGGATGATTGGGGTATGGAGTCTAGGAAGACAATGCCTCGGGTGATTCCAGGGCGCCACCATGTCCGGACATAATCGCTGCGGCGAGGCCAGGTGCGAGAGGAGGCGGCGATGCCGAAGAGAAGGTGGCCAGGTGAGGTGGTGGCGGTGTTGGAGAAGGGCGAGGAAGAGGAGACGAAGGCGGAGGAGTAGAAAGGGGAACTGTATGAAACAAGTATGTAGAAGAGGAGTAGGGAGGCTGAGAGGAGGATAAAAACGCGAGGGCAGGACGAGGATGTTAGGGCTTGGCGGATGAAGCTGGCTGAGTTCGCCGGCATTTTGGAGTTCCGGCGATCTAAACCAAGTAGGTGTGGACGGAGCAGCCTCCCTCTCATNGACGCGAGGGCAGGACGAGGATGTTAGGGCTTGGCGGATGAAGCTGGGGGAGTTCGCCGGCATTTTGGAGTTCCGGCGATCTAAACCAAGTAGGTGTGGACGGAGCAGCCTCCCTCTCATNCGCGTCGAAGAGCTCCTTGGCAATCCGCGCGACGCGGATGGCAGAACGCTTTCCCCCTTTAAAGGAATATGGTAAGCTGGAGGTGTCCGCGGAAACTCGTAAGGGAGGAATGTCTCGATCATCGGAGGAGAATGATTGGGGTATGGAGTCTAGGAAGACAATGCCTCGGGTGATTCCAGGGCGCCACCATGCCCGGACATAATCGCTGCGGCGAGGCCAGGTGCGAGAGGAGGCGGCGATGCCGAAGAGAAGGTGGCCAGGTGAGGTGGTGGCGGTGTTGGAGAACGGCAAGGAAGAGGACACGAAGGCGGAGGAGGAGAAAGGGGAACTGTATGAAACAAGTATGTAGAAGAGGAGTAGGGAGGCTGAGAGGAGGATAAAAACGCGAGGGCAGGACGAGGATGTTAGGGCTTGCCGGATGAAGCTGGCGGAGTTCGCCGGCATTTTGGAGTTCCGGCGATCTAAACCAAGTAGGTGTGGACGGAGCAGCCTCCCTCTCATGTGAAGAGAAAGTGCGGCCAAACCGCTGAAGAACAAGGAGGGATGGAACGGAAGGAAGCTTTTTCTGACCGCCTTGTTGACCCGTTAACCTTTAGTTAAATACATGAGAATTTAGTAAATTATTTATATATATATATATATATTAAAATATTATTACTATTGGGTTAAAATTATCCAAAAAAATTATTGGCATGAATGAGCTATAAATTATTAAGTGTGATAACTGATCATCTGAAAAATGGTCTTGATGGACAATTATGTAATAAATGATGGTGTGATCGAATCTGAAATGTCATCCAAATATAATGAGAATGTGATGATTAAGTGGTTGAAGCAATGAATTCTCATCAAGATTAATTTGTTATATAAAAAATATTAATATATTAATGAACAATAATTAGGTAAAAAGTGTGCTTTTAAATTGGTTGATTGCTAAGTATCTCCCATCAATTAAGGAATTTCATGATAGGATGCCTCCCTGTATTCAAATCATAAATGCCCTACACCGAATTATCAATTTTCTATAAAATGTCACATATGTTATAATAATAAATTAATTTGGACTAAATACACTCAAATTAATATGGTCAATAGCTTATAACTGAATTCATTAAGATACCTGCATAAAAACAATTCCTATGCGGCCCTTGTAACTAATAAATTGAGCTTCCTAGGCCCGTTTGGAATAAAATGCAATATAAAAAATACAGAATANAATTGGTTGATTGCTAATTATCTCCCATCAATTAAAGAATTTCATGATAGGTTGCCTTCCTCTATTCAATTCATAAATTCCCTACACCGAATTATCAATTTTCTATAAAATTTCACATATGTTATAATAATAAGTTAATTTGGACTAAATACACTCAAATTAATATGGTCAGATAGCTTATAACTGAATTCATTAAGATACCTGCATAAAAAACAAATCCTATTTGGCCCTTGTAACTAATAAATTGAGCTTCCTAGGCCCGTTTGGAATAAAATGCAATATAAAAAATACAGAATATTATTATTATTATTATATATTTGGAATATTTTTGTGTTATATTTTTTAATTTTTTAATTCATGTAAAATAAATATAGAACTTTATTTTTATTTTTGTTTTAAAGGATATTGAAAATAGTGTGTTTAGCTGGGCAAAGAGCGACGGAGGTGGGTTGTAGGTTGTTGGCCGTGGGCGGTGGCAGTGGACTGCAACAACGGGCGGCAGCTTATTACTGCGATTAACTGCTGCAGGGTCACGCAATGTGTGGCAGGGGGTGGGCGGTGAGAACCAGCGGCATCAGGCAGCTGCGGTGGGCAGCGGCGACTTGCTTATAACATTTTAGATGAATGATATAATTCAATTTCGGCCAAATCAATCGAATTCTAAACTCAAAAAAATGAACTACATTTTAAACTTCAAATTCATTAAAATTTTACATTGTATTTATAAATGGTCATACAAAACAAAAGATTTTCTGAAATCCTCTGAGAGAGAGAATTATGTTATACCACTCGTGAGATAAAAATAGACAGCTTTTTATATCTTGTTGCTAATAAAAATTATTTATTCAAAACTCGTTTTATTATAGGGGTGTAAATGAGTTGAGTTGAGCTCGAGTCAGTCAAGTCAAGGCTTGAGCTTGATTAATTTTATCAAGTTCGAGCGCGAGCTCAAACTTTAGGTTTACGAGTTCAGGTTGGCTCATAGGCTATTATGAGAGAAATAATAAGAAATCACTTAATATAAAATATAAATTAATATTTTTAAACATTTTTTGATACTTTAAAGTTAACGACATCAAATTTAATATTTCTTGAGTATATTTTATATTAATATTTTTTTAAACGAACCGGTTCGCCAGTTAACGAGTCGAGTCGATGCTAGTTTGAGCTTGGCTTGTTAGCTAAACGAGCTAAATTCGCGAGCCGACTTGACTGGTTTACATCCCTAATCTATTGACCAAGGGTTTAGTGTTATTTTTATTCCAAAATATTGTCCGTCCATAGTTCTTATTTGATGAACAAATATTAAACAAGCTTCCATGCATACATTCAATTACATGAAGCCCAGTTAATATACCTCGCCAATGAGAAAAGTCATGGAAAAATTAATCTCAAATAACATGCTAAATCTTAAAGTCAATATCAATTAAATAAAATTTCTCTAAAAAATTAAAAATTATTATTAGATAATTTTTAATGAAGCATATAAATATAGCCATACAAAAATAAATAGTATTATTGCATCAATATAATTTCTATTACATCATCAACGAGTGCTGTCATTTTGCAAAAATTTTGTGGTAAGACATGAATCTAGAGATAAATTTTTAGCAAGAAAGATGCAAACTCAAATTAAAAATTAATCATAACTCCAATTTTAGTGAAGTTACGGTCGAACTAGCTGGCTCGACAAGACTGACCCAATGACGCCTAAATTGGCTCAATTCAAGTTAAATCAAGACATGATCTAGTCCTTAAATCACTTTTGAAAGCTTCAGAAAGTCAAATGGATTTCAAGCTTGACAAGCTTGTAGTCAAATCAAACATCTTAACTATATTTGTTCAACAAGCCCAATGTCACTCAATTTGGACATCATTAAGATACTAAAATATCCACAATGTGTTGTTCGATCATTGAAATCTCACTAGGATGTCTGATGTGATGATCAACATTATATCATTATTTTATAGAAGTGACCACTCCCATACTCTATAACCAAAGCCCTGCCCCTCATTATGGAGACGGACCTGACGCTAGATTGAAACTTGAATGAGAAGAAGGAGCCAATTTTAATAGTTATGCTTGACTGAGAACTCGTCGACCGCTACCTACTTCAGTAGTCGCTGAATAGTCTTGATCATTGCTTGTCTGTTGTTGTCGACCATTATCAACCATCCCTTGCCCTTCGCCATTGATGAACCTTGCAAAGTAACAATATATGTTGCGGTGTAACGATACACTTCGAAAAGCAGAGTAACGACACACAACAAATGAAATGTAACAACACACCATAATTCCGGTGTAGCACCTTACCTCCAAAACAACATTACAAATAATGTCGTATTAAAGATATAAGGATTGTATGAATCTAATTGAATCAAATTAATAAAAAAATAATGATAATTGATGAATTATCAATCTTTGTGTAAGACTTGTACATATTTTTAATTGCTTCTCCAGCTAATAAAATATAGTATATAAATTTATTCAAGATGTATTTGAAAATTCAGATGCCATTACAAATTCAAAGAATACCACTGCATGAGGAAAAATAATGCAAGGATATGTTCAAGTTATTAAAATATGATCTTATATATGGAACCGAGCGACAAAATTCCACAGAATGTATCACGTGGCTTTGACTCGAGAGAGATCTGCGTTAACAGCCGACGGAACTGTGCGGAATGGGAGAAGGCATTGGCGATAAGGGGAACAAAGGAAGAACAAAGGAGGGTTCTTTCTCACAGAGAGATGAGCAAATAATAAAGGACGAATTTTTGGCATAAAGAAATAGTTTTTTCGCATCCCCTGCCCTTTATCTGCTGTNTTGTATCAGAGTCAAATTTTTACCCTAACCACCGGTAGTTATTGGAGTACCGTCAAGGTTACCGTCAAGGCACTTTTCCAGCCAGCCTTCTTGCTGGTGGGGAGGAACTATTTTTTCGCCTTGATTCTCACTCATCTGCTCGTTGTCTCATTATTTCTTCACCAACGCATCTTTGTTTTACTTTGTCTTCCTTTTCGACTCGGACTGTCTCGACAAAGCCTCTCCTTCGTTCAAACTCCACCCGCAGTGGCTCCCGCCTTTGATAGAAACCACCTAGTAAATAAAGCCTCACCAAAAAAAATGAAGAAGAAGAAGAACAACAACATACCCCTCAATTCAATCATGTAAGAAATGAATCCAAAATGGGAGGCCATCCCCTTTTTCTATTGTTTTAAAGGAGAATTTAAAATTGTAATCTAAATAACGATTTTCTTTGAATAACATAAGGAATAAAGTTAAACCAAATAGTTGGTATTTGCAAGATTGGCATCCATCTCTACTAATTTAAGGTCGTATATTGCTTCCTCATCTCGCTAGAGAGGAAACAAAACTATAATCTTACGCGGTTGTATTTTAAGGGTCTGTTTAGGGCAGTTGTAGCTTATTGAATAATCTGCTGATAAGCTGATTAAAAATAATCTGTTGATAAACTAGGTGCAGTGACTATTATAAATTTTTATTTTTTAAAAAAAATCAGATTGTTGTCAATAAGTTGCCACCGCACCTAGATAGGTGCGGTGTAAAAACGTTGTTTTCTCCGTTTTGAAAACTCATAAGCTGTCAAAACTCAGTTTACCCAAACAGTTCATGTGCGTTTTCTAAACTCCACCGCACCAAATAAGCTGCCCCAAACCGGCCAAATTTCAAAAAATGGAAAGATTCAGTTCCAAAGAAAAGAAGTATATAATATTAGTACAAAGAAGGATGGAAAAAAAATCAGTTCCAACGAGACGAAGAATGTAACAATAGGAAAACGTAAAACAAAAAACGAACAAGACGGTAGAAATTTTAGGTACCAGGAAGTGGAGTTACCTGATGAAACCCTGGTTCACGAGTCAGCCCCA
>JXCR01128012.1:0-10305 GCA_002079205.1 Phalaenopsis hybrid cultivar
GAAAAGGCACGTTTGCAGCTCATTCAAAATTATTTTGTTTTTTTTTTTTTTTAATTATTTTGTATTATATTGTGGAAAATAACTTATAAGTGAGCATAAATATTACAGTATGTTCAAAAAATTGATGCTGAGTGCTGCTCTGCTTTATGACTGGCTAATTATTTTTCAGAGTAACTTTTTTAAATTCTTGTAAGAATTCCAGTATGGTGTGTTATTTATTTGAATATAAAATAAATAAAATGGAAGTGAAATGAATTTAAATATAAAGCTAAAAAATGACAGAAAATATTATCTCTGGATGATTCTAGACGTAATGCACGAAAGGTCTGTTTTTTTTTCCTCTGTTTCCTCCGTACATCGTGTTGTGTCTGGACAGACTCCAAACACAATTTTTTTTCTAAAAATGAAGGCCAACAAGTTGCTCGACCATAGCGGCAATAATGGCTTTTAAAGGCGAAAAACACGAGTAATATTTGTGGTTTTGACAACTGCCATCGAGGCTCGAGGGGATTAGAGGGCAATGACGATATAGTTGTTTTTGGTGGCAAAAATAGATACTTCAGTATATTTGAGAACTAGTCGACGTGTTCTGCTTAGAAAACTTGAAAAATGAAGCATAGGTTGAATTCCAAATTCAGTTATGACAAATTGCATTTGAAACACAATCAACTAAACAGCTTATTTGCAAAACCCATGTGTTTGATTTAATTTACACCAATAATGTGACAAACCAAATAGCCCCTAAGTTGGGATCATTGTTTACTAAGTTTTAATAGCATAAGTATTATGGGCATCAAAATAATTTTTTTTTAAATATTTTATGTCAAGCTTAAACATAAAATGTAGTATTTTAAAATGAGCATTAAATTATTAGTAGATAAAAATAATGTGTAAATTTATATGACAATGATGAAAATGTTGTTTCACTCCCTCAATATCTATCCTTGAAAATTAATTAAATCTCTATTTGTCAACCAAAATGATAAATATCTCTTATAAAATCTCATAGTTGTCCAAATTATGGGGGCCTTTGTCCTTCTTTAAGTGTGCTTACAAGTGAAACATATTATTTAAAAGAAAAATAGAAGATACAATTATTTGAATTAATTTGGAGACCATCTAAACTCTATTTTTTTAAATGGTTCCTCTAATTTTGTTAATACAGTTAAATACTAAAAATTATCATCTAATCAGAAGGGAACAGCATAGACAATACAATTGAGTATTCAAAGTTCAATTTCAACTGAAAATAACTGAAATGTCATTGTCGGTGAACTCGTAAACAAGCCATAATTTTACATAATTACGAAGTTCAATATAAGGTCATAAGAAGGATTTCAAATGAGACAACCTACCCAAGGTTGTCTACTAAGGCATCACCCCAAAAAAACCAATGCTTCATATTAACATTAACTTCGACGTCCACTTTTGCTTTAAATGTTGATTGTAGTGATCTTCAATATGGAATGTGTCATTGACCTGCCCACTATCAAAAAGAATGTCAACACCCAATATGTATAAATAGACATCAAAAGTAAATTTTTCATAACTACTTTTGAAGTGCCAACATTATTGTACCACGAACTAGAGGTGTGTATTAATTCTTCTGGATAAGAGAAAGACAACACCATTGACTATTCACAAATCAAATGCACGTGCTAAACATAGTTCAAATAAAAACTTAGGGATTAAATGTAATTTTTATTTATTTGCATATCTAACACCTAAACTTTAATAGTTACATGCATAACACTCAAATTATTTACATAAGAATTGTATGCAAGTGTAAATATGAAAGTTTAGGTGTTAGATCTGTAAATACATAAGAATTATATGGTATGCATGAAAATTTCCCTTGATCGAAAGCAAGTAAAGAAGATGTTGAAACATGTATATATGAGCTTAAATATTTTGGTATCTTTGAATGGGTAGCCTGATTTTTAGCAAACATGATTGGGTAGCATGATTTTTAAAACCCATATATTGGAATGGAGTGATGATGGACAGAGTTCGATGCAACTAAGATAATAATTTTCTCTCTAAAATGACAATATGAACATAACAAATTCAAACCAAATACTTTCAAAGATCAATAGTTGTGTTCATTGATTTCCACCTAATATTATCTTATTAACCACATTTAAGAGCATGTCTAAGAAATCATCCATTGAATCACAATAGGTAAATAATTTTTTTTATTAGCTATCATA
This sequence comes from Phalaenopsis hybrid cultivar, assembly GCA_002079205.1. NCBI lineage: Eukaryota > Viridiplantae > Streptophyta > Magnoliopsida > Asparagales > Orchidaceae > Phalaenopsis > Phalaenopsis hybrid cultivar. The sequence goes on from JXCR01128012.1 coordinate 2,211, forward strand.
AGTAGTCCCGCATATCTTTGTAACTTCTAGATTATTAGGTAAATTAGAGCTCTATAAATAAACATGTAAGGTTTTCTTATTACACGAAAGAGAGATAACCAAAATAGAAACTTTGCATTCTTTCAAATACAATGAGAAGGCTTTTCAATTTTTGCGCCAAAGCCTAAGTGGTGAATTCTCATAAACCTAAAAAGCAATCGAGTGCTAATGTCAACGTGAAGTGCTCTCACAAACATAATCAACTTATAAACTATGCCAAAACCTAAATCAGTTAGAGCTACCTATACCCGAATTGGATAAACAGACCATAACCCTCAAATATGAGTTAGTGAATTCACCATATAACTACACTATTTGAGTTTTAAAATCACAGTAAGAACAGGCTAAGAAAAGATAAAGAAGAACAAAACTTGAATGAAGCAAGATAGATATAAGAACACAAAGCCTAATAAGCCTCGGATCTCAGCTCTAAATCAAAAGATATGAGTTAGGAAGAGACAACCCCAAGAAATCCTAGAAAGATTCAAACAAAAAACACGCTGAGACAATATATTGGATTAGCAAAGTACAAACAACAACAGAAACACATGCCCACAACAACTTCATTCATGATGCTGAGAGTTTCAAACTAATGTAATATTCTACCACAATCTAAATTTCACTTGTGCATAATTCAGTCTCTGAAATGTGGTCGGTGTTTTAAATTTTTTTGAATTTTATTTTACTAAAAGATGGAATCTTTGATTTTTTATTGGTTTATTTGAGGGTTGGGTGGATCTTGAAGTGCCAAGAATGATTTTTTTAGTGTGTTGCAATGTTAAATTTGGATCTTTCTGAAACTACTTCATCTGCTATTGAAATTGTCATTGAATCTGAAAACACCAATGAAAATCCTAAGTTTGTTTCAAGAGAACTAGATGTAGTAGTTGTAGAAATAAATCATGTTGAAGTCCTTGCTAAGAAGTTAAGAAAGAAAAAATCCTCAGTTTAGGAGTATTTGTTGAGACAATAATCACAATCAAGGGAGTTGCAAACCATTTTTTAAAAATACTTATGTTGTTGTACCAAATTTCATAAACCTAAGAGTGATGCCACTTCACAACTACTTAGGTATGTCAAATATTTTGAAAAAATCAAAGCAAAGTACAAACACGGTGATTCATTAGATAAAATGCAAAAAACCCTTAATTTGTTGCCTCACGATGCTATATTAGATATTGAGATTCTTATTATCCATGACCCAAAAAACTATGATCAACATCAAATTAGATAGATAATTGCTAGAATCATAATCATGCATGAATACCCATTCATGATGGTTGAGCATTTGTGTTTCAGTATCTTGTTAAAATCATTTAACTCCAATTATGAGAGAGTGTCTAGAAATAGGATTAAAAATGATTGTATAAATGTCTATGATATCGAAAATAGAAGCTGCAAAAAATTCTAAATATTGTACATAGGTTTTATTTACTTATAATTGTTATACTTCAAATGAAATTGTTGGTTATATGTGTCTGACTCTTCATTATGTTGATGATTCTTGAAATTGCAAAAAAAAAATCATTAATTTTATTGAATGGGAACCAGCTCATAGTGGTATTTGTATTTTTGATGCTATATATTTTTGTTTACTTGATTAGAATCTCAAAGATAAGGGGTCCACCATAACATTGAACAATGTCAGTAATAATGATGTTGTCGCTTGCTCTCTTACAGCTAATTTTTAGTCGAGAAGTAAGTTACATTTTCAGGATTCTTTCTTCCATGTTAAATGTTATGCACATATATTAAATATTATGGTTTAAGTGGTCTTGAAAGAGGTTCAAAGTCTAATTCATGGAATAAGAGAGTATGTCAAATATCTAAAAAAGTCACCAATCACACTTCATAAGTTTGTTGAGGTCTTTAAACAGCTAAGGGTTTCAACCATCAAGGGATTATCTGTTGATGTGCCTACAAGATGAAACTCAACCATCTAATGCTTGAATATGCTTTTGCTTATAGAATTATTTTTAATCAATATGCAGCTTGAGAATGCAATTATAAAGGATTGTCATCAAATACAAACTGAGGTAAGAGACAATAATAAAGTATTTGTCATTTTTTGTAGTGTAACAAAAGTTTTTTCATGTACTTCATACTCAACATCTAATATTTCCTTGCAAATAGTTATGTATATAAAGAATTTATTGATGGAGAAGTCTTCTTCTTCTAATGATTATATTAAAGGAATGACCCTTACAATGAAAATCAAGTTTAATAAATATTGGTGTGAGTGTAATATTCTTATGTCTGTGGTGGTTGTGTTAGTCCCTCGATCAAAGTTTAAGTTTCTTCATTAAATGTTTCCAAAAATATACTCATCCATTGAACTCAACTAAAAAATTCAAGAAAAAATTCAAGAGGTTAAAGAAAATATTTGGAATATATATGATGAATATATACTTGATTTTGCAATCTCTAATACATCAAATATTAGCGAGTCTTTGAACTTTTTAAGTGACTTATATTTTCCATAAAATTTTGATTATATGTTAGGATTTACGGATTTTATAGTATCATCAAGATCCGTTCCACCCTCTAAATCATATTTGCAGATATATCTTGAAAAGAGTTTATTTTTGGCCAATAATGATCAATTTGATATTCCTGAGTGATGAAAATTGAACACTCTCAAATATCATGTTTATCCCAATTTTTAAGGACATTTTATTAATTTCATTAACCACAGTGGCTTTAGGGTCTGCTTTTAGTGTCTTAGAGAATTCTTGATGAATACATGTGTTCATTGTCTACAAAGGCAATCAATGCACTTATATATGCATCTGGTTGGATTAGAGCTTACATATTGTTGAAATTTTGAATAATCCAGAATAAAGTGGAATTCTTTATTATTTCATTGATATGAATGAGGGTATAAATAATCCTTACAAGAATTCTATAATAAGAAAAATAATAAAAATAATAATATGAAAAAAAAGATATATCACTTGATGCCTCCAATAATTAATTCATATTAATTATTAGGATATATAGGAAATAACATAAAATAGGAAAACAAATAATTCCTAATCCAATGAGATAAATATAAAATAGAAAATGAAATATCTCCTTATATTAAGGAAATAATTTATTCCTCATAACTTCTTATAGGAATAAATTATTTCATATTATAATTCTTAACACACCCCTCAAGTTTTGAATGTATGTTAATAATTCCTATCTTACTGAGTATTGAAGAAAAATTGGACGTTTGGATTATTGAATTTGCTACATTCAGGCTTGATTGAATTTTGAGTTTGTCTGTCATATGTTTTGACGTAGAATAGACATTCAGACTTGGTTGAATTTGCTGGATTCAGACTTGACTGAATTTTAAGTTTTGCAGAGAAAGAGACAGCCTACAGGAAAAGTGACTTTTAGTTGACCGCGATTGTCGTTGGCTGCAGAAAAAAACATGTAAATCACACTCAGTAAATTTTGCTAACAGAAAAGACAGCAAAAAAAAGAGTGGCCGGAAACAGAGCTCCCCCTTGGGCCAGGGGAAAAAAACTGCAGAAGAAATGGTCGGATGGAAACACAGCTCCCCCTGACGCTTTGGCAGGGAAGAAAAATACTGCAGGAGCCCTTACGCATTGGCGAGGAAGAAAAAAAAATCTAGTACGAGGAAGGGTCGACGATGGATTTTGCTGGCATAGTGCAGGAGCCCTGACGCTTTGGCAGGGAAGAAAAAATACAGCAGGAGGAAGGGTCGTCGATGGATTTTGTCGGCATTGTTCGATCCACGACAGAGATATCTCCGACGAGATGATGATGAGGCGGGTGGCGGCATCTCTGGAGTCACCCTGACTGGAGCCCCATTGTTAGTGCCGACATAAGAGGATACAACGCAGGAAGTTCCTTTTTTTGGATGGTTTGTGGTGATTTCTGGCCAAACTCCAAAGCATATTTGCTAGTATGGTTTCTGAGGAGTTGTGTAGAGAAGTGAAGTAAGATCACCCGACTTTCCGAAAGACCTTAGAGAAGGAGAATCTTGGGAAACTAGGAACCCTTTTTGGCCTTGGCAGCAGTGGCGACAGCTAGTCCCCGGATGCGACTTGTGCTTCTGACAGCGATCAGACCGACCTTTTGCCCGGACAGAGCATCGCGATGAATGGTTGATGTGTGACTGATATGCAGGTGGTTTCCTCCTCTATGGGAATGCTCCGCATGGTTCATGGCAACACCGCGGACCTTCAGCCAGCAGTTACGCTTCACCCTATACTTGTGGTAAGCATTGACGGCTTTGAGGTGAGGCTTCTCCGTTGTGCCACCACCGGCGACCTGGCCGATCATGGCTCAACATCCGCTGGGAACTATCTTCTTAGTGCTAGATGAGAGCTTGATCTAGAAGTCCAGTTATCAGGGTTATGGTTGATAACAATATCGTAGTCTCCCGAAGCCCTCGCGAGCACACCGCGATCGCCAACATGGTGCTTAATGTGGCATACAACGGCACCCTCCGGGATCGAGTGGAAGGGTAAAACGTTTCCAACCATGAGAGAAGCCTTACATTCGCAGTACACGAACTGTCATGTGTACATGCCTTCTGCGACGACGAAGAGCTCCTTCTGGTGCTTGTGCGGAACAGGTGGTGAAAGGTTACGCGAGCGAGAGGAGCTCCGCGGCCGAGATCGTGGATAATGTCGGTAACCGCGTCCTTGAGATATCCATTTCACTCGCTAAAGTCAATGTTGCGGAAACGAGTGGCGCCCTTACGGTGGTGGGTATGGGAACTGAAAACCAATCCTGCTCCCTTCCTCTGTGCTCGGATAACCCCAGCCATAAGAGTAGCGACAGAGAGATAGAAGGGATTTGGGAAAAAGAAAAAAATCGTTGTTTCAAATATCAAGATGAGTGTGTCTCCTTTCCAGTACGAAGGATGACAGGAAGGGAGTCCGACAGTTCTGTTAGGACTGGTGGCTAGGGTACGAAACATTGCTCTGATATCAGAATAATGTGAAATAAAGTGGAATTCTTCATTATTTCATTGATAAGAACGGAGGTATAATTAACCCTTACAAGAATCCTATAATAAGAAAAATAATAAAAAAAAAATTATATGAAAGGAAAGATATATCACTCGATATCTCAAATATTTAATTCATATTAATTATTAGGAGATATAGGAAATAACATAAAATAGAAAAAACAAATAATTTCTAATCGAAGGAAATAAATATAAAATCAGAAATGAAATATCTCCTTATATTAAGGAAATAATTTATTCCTCATAACTTTTTATAGGAATAAATTATTTCATATTATAATTATTAACACACATAGTTTGAAAATGCCCTTGGTAATATGTTTTATTATTAAAATATTTTAAATTACGTTTAATTTAGTCCTTTTTTTTTCTCTCTAAATAAACAAGAAGAAAAAATGGAGGAGGAATGACTTACTGTGAATTTACCGAAATGATTTTATGGACCGCTGCATGACACGACAACGAAATACTTTCACAAATTTTGGATGTTTGATCATGACACGTTTTAGAATTTAAATTCTCATTATTTGATGTTTGAACAATATATTGATATGGGACATTTATTTATCAATGGCTAGATGGTTTAGTGATTGACATCAAACTTAATATTGGATTTATATGTATTTTTTTGCTATTGGGATTCAGATCTTTTATTGGTTTGATTCATGTTTGTCGGTTGAATTCATTAAAAATGGCATGCGCTAGTTTCGTGAATTTACCAAAGTGATTGGATGGACCGCTCCATGACATGATAATGAAATATTTTCATTAATTTTTGATGTTTGATCATGACACTTTTTAGAATTTAAATTCTCATTACTTAAACTTTGAACAATATATTGATGTGCAACATTTTTTTGTATCAATGGCTAGGTGGTTTAGCCATTGATGTTAAACTTAATTATGGATTTATAGGTAATTTTTGGCTATTAGGATTGTGATTTTTTATTGATTTGATTGATGTTTGCTGGTTGGATTCGTTGGAAACGACATGTGCTGGTTGCGTTTCTCTTTTGTTTCACTCTGTAAATTTTGGTTTGGAATTAATATCATGTTAAACTTAATTTTGGTTTTATATGTATTTTTTTCAATTATGATGAATTCCAGAGATATATATTGATTCAACCAAACTAGGAATTATTATTTTTTTTCTTTCTTTAGAATGGAAGCATCATGCTTTAATTCAGGTAAGTTATGAGCTCTTTTTCTCTCTTTCCCTTGTCTTTTATCGGTGGTTTTCGTGAAACTCAAAGGAGTTTTTGGCTATCGATTTACGTACTGTTGGAAGGTGGAAGCTTTTAAAATCAGTTGGTTGTTGGAATTTGGAAATATAGAAGTTAATTCTAAACATTTTTGCTTATCATTGCATGGTTGATGGCAGGAAGCTTTCAAGGTATTTTGTTTTTTGTTGGATGGTTGAATCATCCCCAATTACTTCAAAAGAGGAAGCTTTCAAGGTATTTTGTTAGTTGTTGGATGGTGAAATCATCTCCAATTACTTCTAAAGAGGAGCAAGTGTTAAGTATTATTAGGTTCGATCCCCCGCATCACGGTGGGATCGAACTCATGACCTGAGGATACCTACAGTGACCCCGCCACCAATAGGCCAAGCGGCACTATCACTCAATTCCTATGTATTTATAGGCTTCTGAAATTTTTTATTTGGAACATTTACATACATACCACTCAATATAGCCTTCTAACATTTTTTTTATTTGGAATATTTACATACATACCACCCAATTTCTATGAAATTACATATTTAACACCCAATCTTCATTATTTGGGTATTGACAATTACATACATATTTATTGGATCGTCAAGGATGGAAAAAAAAAAAGGTCAAACTCCAAGTTTGACTACAGAGTTGTACACTTTTGATTTTGTTATTCTTGGTTTCCTTCTTATTGGATCTACCAATTATTAATGTATAAGCAATTCATTATGTGAACATATACTTTTTCATATCTGATCTGAACTCTTCTTTTCTATCATATGTTTTTTCCTGCCATGCAGGTGCAGCCGTACGTGCAGGTCATTTTTGGATCATCGAAGGACAAATTGCACGTGAAAAGTCGAATATGAATAGCAAAAAAGTAACGAGTCAAACACGAACAGACTGTTCAGAGCTAATTTGAACACACGTTGAACACTAACAGTAATGTTTTTTTAACATGTTGAACACAAGGTGAACCTAGGCTCGCTGAAGCTCAGCACATTTATACCCAAATGGCCGGTGGGGTCTTAAGTTTGTAACATGTGATGGGTGAAGTTCAAATTTAGTCATTATTAATAGATAATATCATGTTATTTCTAATTTATTACAATATCATATTAATTTAATTATGATTTATCCTAATAATAACCATTAGATTGCTCTATAGGATAATTACTAGATTGATCTGTCACTTTAACCACTAGTGGATGATGTGATAACATGGTAACAAATTCTACATCAGTGTGGTCTACCCCCATGCCCGCATCACGTGATGAAGAAGTTCAAATTTATATGTCATTATTAGTAGATAAATGCCAGGTTAAATCTAATTTATTATGATATCATCTTAATCTAATTATGATTCATCCTAATAATGACAATTAGAATCCTCCCCTTCAATCACTAATAGGTAATGTGACATGTGATGGGTGAAATTCAAATTTATTTGTCATTTTTAGTACATAATGACCGGTTCTTTTTTATCACAACAAAAATTGCACTAATTACATTTTAATTGTCAAATCCACCTTTTTATATATAAGTAAAAGTGTTATATGTGTAAATATAAAAGTTTAGGTGTAAGATATCTAAATCCATAAGAATTGAGTGTTGCATGTGTAAATTTCGTAATTATTATATATTAAAAAAACTGTAATGGCCTGGTGGGGGCACTTCTGAGTCAACCAAGGTCCACGAGGGGAACTCACCTCTCTTCCAAGCGACTAGCTCCTTTTACAAATTTTTTTTTTTTCAAAAATTACCTTTTAATAATTAAATTTATAAAAATGTCCTTTCTTAAAAATAGTCCCTCTTTTCAAAGGAAGTAACTTTTTATTATTATATA
>JXCR01128012.1:10959-32636 GCA_002079205.1 Phalaenopsis hybrid cultivar
TATACGAGCTGCCAGTCATTCTCATGTGTCTAACTATTTGAAGACCACCTTCACTATCGGCAAACTGACCAAAAAAGGTTTCGAATATGTGGCCTGAGAAGACTTACGACCTTCAAATAGACTTCTCTACCAATAGGTCACGACAGACAACACAAATATAATTCAAATTTAATCTAAATCAAATATAATCAATTAATCTACTCATTGATTTGATTAGATTAAAAAATAGATAAATTTTTGAATTATTTGAAGAGCTTATCTAAAACTTTTTGAACACAGACATTTTCTTTCAATAGATCACTCTTTTAATTATGCATTGTCAAGTCCTAAGGTACTGAGCTGCCCTATTTTTTGTTTTTTTTGAAGATTTGTATTCATACCACACAACTCTTATATATTTACATATCTAATATTTTAAACTTTCATATTTATATTTATAACACTTTTGTGATAAAAAGTGTATTTATTCCTTAAAGGTAGATGATAGTGATATTTCATTATTTTGGATATGATATTATATATTTGAGTTTTAGATATGTAAATGTTGATAAATTTTGGCGAAGAAAAATAGTAATCGACACAAGTTTGGATCTGATTCGAACACGGCCTAAATAATAAATGGGTTGGAAAGTCTAACCCGAACACGACCCGTCTTCAATCCCTCAACCCAAACCCGACTCGTATAACTCATTTAAAATAACATCTTTTGAGTTAAAATCTATTTCAAGTAAATTTAAGGTCGGCGGTTCTGCTTTGGGTCATTTTTGGGTTTTCGGGTCAACCAGAACCCGACCAGAAAAATTTAATGGACTAAAATTTTTAAGCCTAACATGACCCAAAATTTATATATGTTGGCGTGTTGGGTCTATTTCTCATACCCTTATTCCAATATTTGTCCAAAGCTAACATCTCAGATTGTCAAGTGCTTATTTGAGATCCATTTTTTATTTCATTTTTGGAAGATTTACATGCATAACACTCAATTCCTATGTATTTACATTTTTATAATCTAAACTTTAATTTTTACATATGTTCTATCATACTTATGTATAAAAATATGTATTTTACATTTTAAAACTTAAAATGGTAATATCTTTGTTGTGATATGAAAATTTGGGTTGTATGAACGTTAAAAGCAAAATTTGTTGTTAAATATATAAATATATAGTTATTGAGTGGTATGTATGTAAATGCTCCTTTATTTTTTAAATATAATTATTTGTTATAGTTTAATATTTTATATTTTGTTTCAAAATAATAAAAGCACTAAGAATTATTTTCTGCGATTTAAAAAAAAATTGATTTACATTCAACATGATAAATATATTTTAGTTCCAATCAAAATATAAAAAAATAATAATAATAATAAAGAAATAATAGAATCGCCATTATCGTTAAATATTGTTTAACTTGCATTAATATATCCCTAAATCATAATATTTTTTAGCCTAACTCGAAGGATATTCAATTCAAAGCAGCACCGCTAGATTTTACAAGTCTTAGGGCCCGTTTGGGGCAACTTATTTGGTGTGATGGCGTTTTAAAAATGTGTCTGACCTGTTTGGGTAAGCTGCGTTTTGTCAGCTTATGTATTTTCAAAACGCTGAAAACTAAGTTTTCACACCGCACATGTCTATATGCGGTGACAGTTTTCTGGCAGCGGGTTGGCTTTTTCAAAAAGAATAAAAATTTGTAATAGTCATCACACCTAGCTTTTCAGCAGATTATTTTTAATCGTCTTATCAGCAGATTATTCAAGAAGCTGCAGCTTCCTCAAATAGAGCATTAATTAATCACATTAAGAAATCATTAAGTTGGTCAATTAAAACAGAAATAGAGTAGTTTGTTTGTGATTTGAAAAATGATAAAGTGTTGGTATATATGTAAAAAATATTTTATGTGTATCGTTAATTTTAAGAAAAATATAATTATTTTAAAACTTATCATAATAATAATTATACTAAGATATTCTTAAAGCGGCTAATTTATTATCATATAGAGAAAAAAAAGTAATTATTATGATGAACACTTGAAAGAAAGAGAAATTAATTATTAAAAAAAATTTAATAATATATTACTTGAGATAAAAAAGTAAGATACAATTTTTAAATATTTTTTTATAAATTTAGACTCAAATTGTTAACTTTTACATATTTAAAAATAATTTTATATTACTTTTGTTAAAATGAGCAGGCTCGCGATCTAATGAGTCGAATTTGAGCTGACTCAAGCTTGTCTTGTTAGCTCACTGAGCTTGGTTCATTAGCCATTTATCGAGTCTAGCCCACGTTGGCATATGAGTTGGCTTGACTCACATGCACCCTATTCTAATGGAGTATATAGAATTAATTTTTCTTTCTTTCTAAAGGCGAAAGAAAATGCATGTCAAGGAGGACTTTAATTGTTTGTGGGATGCATTCTTTTATTAATGGAAATAATGAATGCAATCTTTTGTTGACTATTCCAATGGGATATAAACCAAACATGGTTCATTACTATCACAATTATCTTTTTTCTAAGACTTGTAATGAATCATAATCAAACTCAATATGACGTAGGTTTGACTAAATATTTTATGAAATTGGTTAATATAATCCATTTTAATTATCTATCCCTTTACTCTATTTAAGCCCATTCATGTTTTGTTTATATATCAATTTGATGTCATTTCATGGACTCTAATTTGCTATAAGGCAATTACCCATATGGATATGGTGATTCATCATGTACCTCATGGCTCAATTAGCGATGAAGCATAAGGTTTTTCTCACTAAAATGGTAATATTATCCCTTGTTAAATCATATGTAAATATTATAAAATACAAGTAAATTTGTCTAATTAATAGTTTTCTTTGTTATCCTCTACGATGAAAGTAACTATTGGAACAATAATATTTTGACAGTGCTCGTGTGTCTGTAATAAAATAAAGTTTAATCTATGATCATATACTGAATACTTTTATGTGTTTTCTTAATAAATTTGCTTGATTCGCATTTGTCCAATTCATTTGGATTTCTTTTCTCCATTCATCTTATGAAAATTGCTATATGAGAATATTTCATACCCTTTTCATGCCATTTTAATTAGTTGTTATGTTTACACATTTGTATTTGAATAACATTTATTTTGACCTCGTAATCGCTGCTAGCGCCACTTTATTTATGTAACAGCCTTAAATAATGCTTCACATTCATAACTGCCCAATTTGATTGCTTGGAATTCGTTCGGTCCTACAAGATTCATTCGTCATACCAAACATTTTTTAGTCAACTTAATGATTTTTTATCGCCCATCTGTAGAGGCCAGATGTGAATACACATTGTCCTTTGGTGAGATTATTTCAACGGGCAGTGGGTGGATCAACATAATCCGATAAGCAGCTTGTCATCGGTCTATTTGTCTATACTGAAGAACTTCATTATGGACGACTGCCGATTTACATGATGGTAATTACTGGGAGGTCGGCTGCCTATGTGGTCGTGCGATATTTAATGAGTCGTTCATTCTATTCATTCAGTCGGCCTATGAGACTGACCAATCGTATAACAAATAATCTATATATTTGTTGTCTGCAATCATTTCTTCTCAAAATTTGTGTAGACGCAATCCCGATATAGATTTTTAATTGGCCATTCATTCTACCAAGGTTCTAATAATAAACATGGATAATGTTAGAAGTAGTAATAAGTTTAGTTAGAGGAATGTTAAATTTGAATATTTATTTTAAGATGTGGATAATATACTTTTAATTAATCAAATATTATTTAAAAGTATCCGAAAGTCAACAAAAATCCATTATAAGAAAATATTAATTGAGATGTTCTTAACAAAACTTTTTAATCTAATTACTATTTTTTAAAATTTAAATCATATTGTTATTTTGTATTTCTTATATAAAATTTATTAAAATTTTGAAATGTTGTCATTTGTTTTTAAAAATTTTTAACCAAATTCATAACTTTTTTATGTAATCATCACAAATCTTCTATTGGCATCAATTTTTGATGTTACGAGTGTAGGATGTTCATCTGCATGACTCGGGATAGTTTACGGCTCCTCCGTAACATCCGACAGCTCAGACACCCACCCGAGACCTTTTTGGCATGTGTTGAGGGGCATGTAGTCTGGGTTGTTTCACTAGACTTTGGCTTTCATTCAGATGAAGGTCGGTCGACATTCCATACCTTGGATGGCTTCGGTCGGGCCAACATGTGTTATTCATCGCACCGCAAGCGAAATTTGCTCGAATTGGCCCGATCATCACCGAAGTTGTCTAGATGGTCCCGAACGACGAAACGGACCACGCCAATGCATCCGGAACGTCGATTTTACCCGGAAAGACACCCATATTGTTGGGGTTCCATGCATATGCAAAAATACACGAATTATCATTTTAGATCTGATTGTTGAAAAAGTGATCTGAACGACCCCAGATGATGAAAGATATCACACCAGTGCGTCCGGAACGTCGATTTTAGCTAGTGGAAACTTTCATTTCAAAATGATGGTGCGTCTGGACTAAAAATGCGCGGGGCAGCTATTATTAAAATAATAATAATAATATTATTATTATTTTTATATTATCCCTTATAAAAACTATCGCTTACGCCTCTCCTCCCTCCCAGGCCAAAAATTTTTGAAACCTAGTCGCTTCATCATGTCGTCACCGCTCTGGTCCATTTCTTCGCGCCCGAACTTCGCTGCCTGCCCCTCCTCGTCGGCGAAGTGAGTCATCGCCAACGTCCTTATGGCCGAAGCCCCACCTGAGCTCCCCGGTATGCAACCATCTCCTTTTCTCTTGGGCAGCCGTGCACACAGCTCTCCTTTTCTCGTCGGCGATGCTCCTTCGACCTCCTTACACGTCAGCATCAAGTTCTCACTAACCCCGGCTCCTTCCTATGCATAGCTTCGGACTTCGCGCCTCCTTCCGCGCTTCGTGACTGCAGCACCTCTCCTCAGCTCTCCTTCCCGCCAGCGAAGTCTTCTCCGACTTCCAGACCTTCCACCGGTATCCTACAATCGGCGTCCACTCCCCGCACACGCAGAAAGTAGGGTAGAGCTTAATCCTCTCCCCCACGCATTTTTGTTGTGTGCCGCCGGCGAGCCTCGTCGCTCCTCACTTCCCAGCGGTTGGAAACTTAATCGGAGCATTTCACCATCGAGCGACTCCTTTTTGAAGGTACGTTTTGGGTCATATTTTTATATGCCAAAATTATTTATTTTGGTACTTTGCATACCTGACTAAATCCTGTCATCATTGGGTTTTTTTGTTGTACAGTGCACGTTCTACGAGGCACACTGAAGCATGGATCGGATGTCGGTGGGCTTGGAGCAAGCAAAGAAAACACGTCTGCAACTGTCACAGTGGTGAGATTTCTGAACTTCTAGCTGGCTCTAGGTTTTAGTGGTGTCTAGCCGTGTGAGTTCTATCGCCCACATGGGGTGCGTGTGTGACCCGACGCAGTGACTTACCTATATGATTGATCGTCGATTTCTTAGAGGGAGTCATAGGGTAGAAATCCCATGTGTTGACCAGTTTTGTATGAAGCTGAGTGATCCCCCGTGTTGTGAGCCTTAGGCCTTAACCCCGTCGGGTCGGAATCCCAATTTCCCACGATTTTGGTGCTCCTAATCTCCCTTGGAGGGATTAGTTAAGTTTGATCTTAGAGGACGGGAAAAGCTTTGCAGCTAGTCTGTCCTATAAGATCTTGGGTGTTCATAGAGCGGAAAAAGCTTTGTAGTTAGTTCGCCCTACGAACGGTGGAGAGTCTCCCCTAGAAGAAATCTGATGGGGAAGCCCTCCACATTGCCATGCCAGAGCTGGAGGTGGCCATGCCGCAGATCCAAGTGCGTCAGCTCTAGGTACCTATGCAAGATCATTAACATGAGCCCAATTTGATACCTGCATATTGGTTTGTTGCATATTGCATTTTTTCTTGGTCCATATTGCATTTCACTTCGCTCCCCCCGATCGCCCCGGCTAGGTGAGCATTTCACTTCACTCTGATGCCGCCCCAGCCCAGTGAGCATCTTACTTTGCTCCGACCGGCCACCCCGACCCGATGAGCATTTCACTTCACTCTGATAGGTTGCTCAGATCTGGTGAGAGTCTCACTTTGGTTCGACCGGCCGCTCCAGTCCGGTTGACCAATCACTTTTGTTCGACCGGCCACCACGATCTGGTCGACTGATCGTTTGCATATTTGTTTTCTTTTGCATTATATCACATGCTTGTTTGTTTGCATGTTGCATCTGGTATGTGTTAGCTTGATAATCATTATCATTATCATTATCATTTGCTTGTGATAACCAATCCACAGCATACCTTCTTCGGGCTGCTGCCGCCATGACATGCCCATCTCTTTTGGTCAATGTTGTCTCGGCACACCTTGGGGTCGCTGCCACCACGACACACCCATCTTTTTTGGTCTTGACACACCTTCGGGCCGCTGCCACCACGGCACACCTATCACTTTTGGTCATTGTCGCCTCGTCACACCTTTTTTTAAGCCACTGCCACTACGACACACCCACCTTTCGGGTCACAACCACTGCGACACACCAATTTGTTCGAGTCGCTGCATACACGATATGCCCATCTTTTCCTGAGTCACTGCTCCACAGTACACTCATCACTTATGTCATGTGATTATCCACATTTGCATTTGCATGTTTGCATAAGTAGCAAGTCAGATTCGTTAGGAGAGTGACTTCGTGTTGGTCACAATGCCTTGACGAGCATTGCTTGCTGTGTTGATCCCGGTGAGCAATGTGAGTTAATTCACTGAGATTGCATGAGTATGACTGTGCTAAAGATCTAATAGAACTAACTTGTGTCACCACTCTTCGTGACACCCTTTAGATCCCTCGAATCTTTATGATGGAGCCGGTATGACGACCTAGTCAAAGTCATACTATGCCAAGACTTACCCCACACATAGATACTAGGTTGACATTTTTTTCGTTAGATGGTGTGCTAGGCTAGAATTTATGATGCTATGTAGTCTTTTTGATACATGATTATTGTTCTTGACTGGATTGGTTGCCCTAGCAATGTGTCTTTCATTTGTATTGTAGTTGTGGTGTGGTTGCATGCTGCATATGTGTGATTGTGTGTTATGATATTTTTCAGCAGAGAGTCGTGTCTATTTATGCACACACACATGTGTCACTATTGGGGGAGCATGTGATGATTTCTGACCCATTTACCACTTTTAAGGCATGACTCATGATACGTTATTTGCATGTGAGCTTTCGCGCTAACACTTGTTTTCATGCATGATTGAGTCTTTTTCTTTTATCTATGTACTTTTAGAGTTTAGGAAAGTCTTGTAGCATAAATAAGATATTGGCATGGGTAGTCTTTTTGATACAGACACTCTTAACTTATCCGTGCGAGATTTACCGCACGTAGGCTCTCCACGTTTTGTGTTTTCTCTTGTTTGTCATTTTGTCGTATGTCCCGTCTTTTCCGGTTCCTCTCTTCTTCAGGCCGTTCATATGACCCGAAAGAGAGATTTATTTGGGAAAGGGAAGTATACGACGATTAACATACTGACGACTCCCTTTAAAATGAAAGAGAGAAAAACAAACGAAAACATCTTCATATTTATAAAACATCTTAAAAAATTTTATTTTATTTTTATATTATTATCAACATTTTCATTTTTTTTGCTTGATATTTTATGCAGAAATTATATTTTATTATTTATCATAAATATTTTAAAATTTTAAAATTCATTTTCAAAAATGCATTAAAATGATTTTACGTTTTCTTTTAAATAATGTTTCTTGAATTGATTAAATATTAAATTTAGGATTTTAAAAATCATATATCATAAATAGTATGGCATAATATCTTGACATAAGTTTTTCTTGAATTTAATTTTTTAGTAAACTGCGTTTTGACAGCTTATGGGTTTTGAACGCATCTATCTAGGTGCGGTGACAATCTTTTAGCAGCGGACTGACTTTTCCAAAAAAATAAAAATTTCTAATAACCACAACACATAGCTTATCAACAAATTATTTTTAATCAGCTTATCAGCAGATTATTCAAAACGGGCCCTGTGTCTAAATGCGTGAGCGTAATCAAATAATGCAACGTGATCACACATACAAAAAATTATAATCATAGTTGTGCAGCGGTTTTAAATCGTGATCAACGAAATCGTGAAACAAGCACGTAATAAACGAATCCGGTTCAGAAAGGCACCCTCTCTCTCTCCCTCTCTATGTGGAGGAATTTTTACGTGCAGAGTCCGCACGAGGAGTCCGCACGAGGTCCGTTATTTTTTCGTCAAACTTAGCCGCAGTCCATATGTGCGGACTCCGAACCTAAAAAAATTCCTGTGTGTACATACACACATACACACATACATACATACATACATTTAGGTGGTCACTCGAAAAGTTCTTAAGAAAATCGACTAATTTTGAGCTTCCGAATACAGTTTTTCCGTTTTCCGTTACAAAAATTTTGACCAGCCGCATTAATTTATATTTTTCCCAGATCAGGCGATTAACGGCCGTTACGAAAATAACGGGATCAATTACTTATTAATTCGACAGTTACGTTTTCATTCTGCGGTGACGTTAACCCCGTTGAATGAGACCCCGTTGACTGAGACGGCTGCGGCGATTTCTAATAAGTTACGCTTCCACTTTAAAATCGCTCAACCAACAGTTTAATTCAATTTAAAATTCATTATATTTATATGAAATAATAATTCCTTATAAATAACTTAGTAATATTTATGAAGGATGATCAACTAAACAGACGTTTTACAATAAAAAAATATTGTACATTATTTCAATTAATTTGAAATTTGACATTAATTGCGTATTTTGGCACGCTAAATTTAAAATTATGATCTTTAAATTTTTTTATTTTTTATAAAGTGTGGCCGGATTGCGGGCCATCAACCAACCCCATGTGCTAATTCGAAACCCGTCTCGTCTGCGATTTAAACCTGGGATAAGAGGGGACTTACGTCATTGCTGTCAACCAACTTCATCAAACTGTACACAAACTTTGATTTTTAATTAAACTCTGTATCATCCTTGTATTTAAGAATAAAAATATCATATTTTCTTAAGAAAATCATATCAAAATTTCATTTGATTAAATGAACCAATAAAAACACATCTCAACAAAATTACATTCATTCGAATCTCATTGACTTATCCTATAAACATAGGGTCGTGTTTTTATCCTCTTTGGGACTCTTTAGTTTAAAGTACAAAGAGAATATTTCATTTTCAAATGCATGAATTTTGAATATTTGAGTATCATGATGACAAAAATAGATAAATTATTAATGCATTTTAAATAAAATGTTTAATGTAATTATGATATATTTTAAATTTGTTAAATTAGGGCAAATCTAAAATTTTAGACAAATAGTAGGCCAGTGTTCTTCATGCACCCCAGCCATTATCTTGATCGTTTTGCCATCGTCTAATCATTATCACTAATAATCATTATCATCATTATTTTTTCAAATATTTCATTTTTTTTTCAAATCATATTTCAAAATATACATTTGTATTTGTTTTCATTAAAATAAATAATTTTAATATATTTTAACTATAATTTATTATTTTGCACAATATTTATTAAAAAAAAGGAAAAAAAAAATCAAATGAATGATATTATTTAAATTTTTATTTATAAAGAGGATTTGAATTATATATTTCTTAAAATTTTCTTGGGTGTGTTTGCATACATTAAGTGCACCCAAATTCTACACTCAGATTATGAAGTATTTATTTTTCTTGATGGAAGTAAAAAATAAATGTAACTTGTTTATATATTCATATATTTAATATATATNATATTTCCTAAAAAGATGCAATAAAGGTACCTCTCCTTAGCTTCTTTTTCCTGCGTCAAGTCTCTTCCTTCAAGCCATTGCCATTTTCCAAGTTTCTCTTCCCGTCTGCTCCTTCCCCTCCTTCTCTCTGCTAGGGTTTCTCAATTTCACGGTAATTGAAAGCCGTTCGCCAACCACATTGCAAGCGGACTTGACTTCTCGTGCTCTTGTTGGCTGGCTTGTGAGTGGTATGAGGAGCTTGAGCTGATTTCCAGTTCGGATCTGCGGCGAAGATTCCACATGAGAACGTATTTGGCCTGAGGTATTCAGCTAGAAGGTGAAGAAGATTTTCCTTTGATTTTGCACAGTTTCTTATCCATCATGTTTAGGATAGAGCGATTCGCCGCTTGCTTCCTTTTTTGCCTGTTTTTTTGTGGGGTTTGAATGCTGGAGAAAGCGGAAAATGGAAGCTGACGCGTAATCCGGAGTGCTGAGCTTGGGATCTAGTTTCATGGAGAGGTCTTCTCTCTTGTAGCACATCATCCCTTTTAGTAAAATGCTTCTTCTCTTGCTTTAGGGATATTATAGGCGTAGGATTTGATTTCTTTCTCTTCCAAAACTGTCTCCGAGTTTGAGATCTTGGTAGTTAAACAAATGCTAAGGATTTAATTGTTCTCATCGTCCGAATGCATGGAATCTCTGTGATTTTGACGTTATTTTCTTACCCCTTTTCAAAGTATCCGTTTGGATCTTTACGTCTTGTTGCAGCCGGGGAATTAGCTGCTAAAGCCCACCTACTTTCTTTTTGTAATTTAGGGTTGGTAAATAAAGAATTTTTATATTCTTTCATTCCCTCGGGTTCGGATCTTTGTAGCTTTTGCTTTATAGTTTTATTTTCCTGCGGACTAAGTCTTACTTCTTTGTATTTAAACGTGTCACGTCCCTTTCTCTATGGGCGAAATTTATATGATTGAAGTTAGAAGCTTTACGTTTCTTTCTCGTTCTTTGACGTTTATTTTTTGGGTTTTACTGCTGAAAGGTAGCCGATAAAATTGCCGATTTATCTACCAAAATAATTATCTTTTTATCCGATGCAAAAAGTGTTTTCCGACATATTTTGCTGAGGAAATCTGGAAGACAAGAAGTTAGTACGAACTCTTTCTGAAGCTTCTTTCTAACAACCTAAAATCCATCAGAGAAGCTGTTATCAGTGGGAGCATAAATTTCTGGATACAAAATTTTCTAGAAGCATGTAGACATTTTAATGAAACCAAGATTTACATATTTTTTCCTTCTTTTTTCTTCTAACAGATGCCTTGGGAATTATGGATTGGAGACTATCTGCATCTCCAATCCATAACATAATTTTTGAGACGATCAACATGAATTTTTATCCTCTGAGAAGCTCTTGCTTTGCACATCTCTGGAGCGAATGTTGTGTTAGCAAAAATTAATTTTTATGATTTTTTTCTCAATTTTAAATAATTATTTAAACTCAAGAGGTGTATTGTCGACTCTTTCTTTGTCAATTTGCCTTTGATGATTCTACACGTGCAGCTCATTCGTTTTTTCTCAAACTATGCTTATGTAATGTATTAAAAAAAATTATGAAAATTTAATCTGGTTCAAAACCTCTTCGATTTAAATTAATACTATTTTCCTTGGGCGTTATTAATGCTTGCTTATTGAACTTGAAACTCGGTCACCTACATTTTCCTTTTTAAATGAATAACTTATGTTAACATTTCATAGAAATTAGCTACTAAGCTTCTCTAAGTATTTCATTTTTTAATCCCCTTTGTTTGTACAATGTTTTTTGTACATATAAGATTGTTGAATTTTGAAATCCATGCTTTGTAATTAAAAGAATATCTTCATTAAGTCCTCATTTTAAAATACTGCTAGAAATATCTTCATTAAGTCCTCACTTTAAAATCTGTTATTTTGTGTTTAAAACTATAGGTAGTTAAGTTTTTTTTCTATAATGAATGCATGATGCTGAAGGTTCACAAATGAATTTAGTAGTTTATCATTTTTGTCTAAGAGTAAGTTTATTGTAGATCTAATACCTCTGAATTCTTATNTCTTTAAAATACCTGTTGTTTTTTTGTTTAAAACTATAGGTAGTTAAGTTTTTTGTCTATAATGAATGCATGATGCTGAAGGTTCACTAATGAATTTAGTAGTTTATCATTTTTGTCTAAGAGTAAGTTTATTGTAGATCTAATACCTCTGAATTCTTATATCTGTGCTATGTAATGAATATATATTAATATTTGTTGGTGGATATAATCCTTTATACTCCATGTTAAAATATCATCAACAAGTTCTTTTATAACTATGGTAGACCCAATTCACTTAAAAATATATTTGTATAACTTTCTTATTAGAATTATGACAAGAAAATTCATATTTAGAAGAACATAAAACTCTAGAACTCTATGTTCTTAAAATTAGAACGGCCTACTAAAAAGATTAGGAACGCAAAATGGCTATATTACATTTGAAGTGCATATGTGAATGATCATGATGACCTTAAAAACTCTTTTAAGGGAAAATATTCATTAACAAAAATATACAAGAAGAACAAAAAGGAGTGAAATGGTGACATGACATTAATTTGAACAAGAAATAATGTGCGAAGATTATAACTTATTGATGGAGTCCATTGACTGTATGAAGAGGTGGCTTGGGCTTGAAAACATCTAAAGAAAAAAGAGAGATGGACATGGGGTTGGGAATTTTACTCATGAAAGTGACATAATCCATCGACAATTAGTTCAACTTGTCCGCTATACTTGCTTAATAAGGCATGGGTGCTGCTTTCATTTTACGTGAGATTGCATCAACCAATTTTACTTGCTAAGTGAAGCGGGCGTTCAATGCAGCTCCCATTGGCACGATAAATTATTGCATCTTGCCTTGGACTGATTCAGTCAAGGCATAAGAGGGTTGATTGACCCTCTGGCTAGGGATTACCGCCTCCTTGTGAGAGGGGGCTCACTTATAATTATCCTAGTGTTATTTAATTCAGTCGTGTCTAGGTTCCAATTTTGGCTCGAGTTTTTAAGACAGTGGTCGACGTCTTGATGTTTTACTTCTAGGGCTGTATCTAAGGTTCAAGTGGTGCTGAAACTGTATCTAGTTCCCGAGATTGTAATTATCTTTCACTCAACCCTTCTGCATCCTTCCCACAATGCTCCCTATCGCTCATCATCTTCTTTCCCTGCTTACATCCGCTCAGAACAACAATCTTGCTGCTTTTTCCTGCAGCTTCCGACCCTTCCAGCCAACATTCCCATCACTTCCAACCTTCTCTGTTGCTTCTCACACTTCCCCGTTCTAGTATATGCCTTCCTAGCACATTAGCCGCTCCTCCCACTTCCTATCGCTGTTTTCCCTGCTGTTCCAGGTTTCTTGCTGTGCTGCCACCACCCTGAACCATCTCCAACCACTGTTCTACATGCTGTCCAGCCCTCAACCTACTTGTGGCCATCCAGGACAACATGTACATATTGTTTCTTTTTCATATCCGTCTCCCTTGCTCAACTTCCCACCTTACCACCTCCTTTTTGGACCCCAAACATTCATCACCATCACCTCACAGACCCTAGTCACGTGTTGTGTCATGTCTATTGCAATTTTATATTTCCATTTATTTAGTTGTTTTATTCTATTTGAATTCAACAATAATATTTGTTTTCTTATTGTTGCTTGGTTAACTCTGACATTATTTGATATCAAAGCTCGTTTAACCTAAGTACTACCACAGGGTTACCAAAGTATCTTGTCACTTAACCCAAACTCCACCAAAAAATCCTTCCCCTTGTTGATTTTTCAAATCAGCCCCCCAAAATTTTCTTTCCCACCCGAAATCAACCCTTAAGCCCTTCTCCACCTTCCGAAAACTAAACTCAAGCTATGCCGTTGAGGGGACGATTGCTGGAAACCTGATTGGGAGGAAATGACACAATATCACTTATGAGAAATCCACAACGAGATGTCCGAGAACTTTCTATTGAAAATATGTAGTAAAAAATACTTCAAACAGAGTAGAGGTTTGCCGCCTTCGAGAAGAGACATACTAGAAGGGTCACCCTTAGTCATAATGGTGATTCATCAGATTGAAAGGATAAAGAATCACTGCCTCAAATATTTGGCAAGAAATATATGAGGAAAATCTTAGATCTGGAATTAGCACCACCTCATAGGATCAAGCAACAAGAGTACACACAGTGGAAAATTCAGGTTGACTCAGCTTGAGGGAAAACATATGCAAACTTGAGAACAGACGGAATCAATCAACATTCTCAAATCCGTCCCAACTAGGAAGTGTTTCAAGTGTCATGGATTTAGACATATTGAATCAGATGGCTCAAACATAAAAATGGTTTCTTTCACTAAGTAGGGAGCAGTTGAAGAAATTGACAATGATATAGGAGAGGGTGAAGATGTCAAAGAGGAGTCTCAACTTCTTGTTGACAAAGAAGAGATGCTAGTGATTCAAATTGAGCCTATGAGGGAGGCTTTCGATAGATTATCATTGGTTTTAAAAATGGCGAGTTTGATGAGCCAATAGCTGAAAGGGACAGCCTCTGTTGAAGGTATTGTCAAACATCATGTCCAACAATTTACCTATTGGGTGGTTGTCATTGAAAGTAGTCCAACATGCCCACTAATTACATTCCAAAGTTAGTTCCTATAGTGAATTTGTTTATTAGATATACTCAATCAAACACGAGGAATGAGAAATAAATAACAAATTTAATATGTCGAGAGTTACTTTGTGAAAAATCTACGTCTATATATAACTCCAACTCAGGTTGTGTCAAAAAGTGGATGGATAATATTTCTATCTCGATGTGTTTTGGAATGACAACACATGCATTATTGGCTTACTAAGAAAGTACCACAACTCACTATCCTTAACATTGCTGACCTGACACCATACTACGAGGATCCAGAAGCTTTGACAGATGAGGTTGAAGCTCGCCCAACCTTGGGAGACTATTGCGGGGTGTCCAATGCAATGCCCATTAGCACAACAAATTGTCGCATCCCGCCCTTGACCTGTTCGGTTCAGACATATGATGGTCGGTCGACCCTCTGTTAGGGGGATTACCACCTCCTTGTGATAGGGGCCCCAATCCTAATGCTATTTATTTGCTTTTGTTTAGATTTCAATTTTTTTGTTCGGGGCCGCTGTTGACGTCTTTAATTTTCCCTTCTTGAATTGCATTTAAGGGTCTAGTGACGCTATGGTTGTATCTTGCTCCCGAGATGGTGATTATCCTTCACCCTTCCACATCCTTCCCACAATGCTCCCCGTCTGCTAAGTGACGCTATGGTTATGATGGTTTGATGCCCATGGAGCGTCTCATATGGATTAAAAATATTTGTATTCAAAATCTAAGGCGTATCCTGGTGCATTAAACGATCCGTAAGCATTGCTAGAGTGAGTGTTTGAGGTGGAATTTGTTTCATGACCCGACCTAGAACTTGAAATTAATCAAGGCGAGAACATACGCTTGGATGGTGGGAATTAAATTCTTCTTCATTCATGTTTTATAACTAATATTTAACAATTGAAAAAATCACTATGTAAAAAAAATTTAAAGTAATACAGTGGAATTTTTCTCATTTCTTGTTGTCTATATCTTCTACAAACATTTTGCCTTTTATTGCTCATCTTTTACTCAATTAATTAAACTTGACTTGTTAGTTTAAAATAACAAGTTAATTAGATCCAATGAATGCTTAGTACTTCTAAATTATAGTATCACAATTAAAAAAAAATGCTTGTCTGGTAAACCTTATGTAAATTAATCTAAGAGCATTTGATGATTTGGACTATCTAAATAACTATTCAAGGTGGTTTTAAATATTAATTGTCTTACTGTATCATTTACATATCAATATATTTTTAATATGCATACAACTGCCATAGGAGCACAATTTAAAATTTATACTAATTAAGATGCATCAATATCATTACTATTTTCCATTTGCGTTCACGGGTATCTTAGCATTCCGTTGTTAGTATCATAAAATGATCAATTCCATCATAATCAATCATGCACAAACAATCACTGTATATAGTCTATAAAATTCACATTCTCATGTCATTCAACATATAACATTTAATAATGTAATGCATAAAATTTTTCCATATGTAATATTTTATCATTAAATATGTAATGATTCATATCATCCATAAAAAATCACTTTATATGGTCCCTAACATTCATATTTTCATGTCATTCAATATGTAATATTTTATACTATTATACATCAATTTTTTTATAATGAGACATTATAAGCATTCATATCGAAATGTCCGATAAAATTTAAGAACCGATAAAATTTATGAATAGATGAATCATAATACATCAATCAAGCATCAATAATAGTTCGTATAATTGATTCAGAAGCGATACATAAATGATTCTATAACTTATGAGTATGAGTACATACATTAATACCATATGACGTGCTTTTAGATTCCCAACTTTTTATTCTTATTTCACTTTCATTAATTTGATGCCTATAAAAATATTCGCTATAATTAATTAAATGCTCAAGTGGTCATTTTATACCCATATCAACCCTCAATTATTTGATTTAATATATACTAATCCATCCATTCAAATTTTAACATCTTAAATTCTATTATTATTATTTTTAATTAAACTTTAAAAGTTTCTTAAATAATATCATCTCAACATTTCATATAAGAAAATATTAATAAAATAAGATATCTAAACTTATTAATATGCTTGAACCCAATTTCAATGCATAGGAGTCCTTTGTCATGACCTTCTTGACACTGCCTGCTTCGCTCTAAAATGAGCACGAGACCTTTCTTGTTGGCTCCGCCCGATAGTTCTTCGAGCCTTTTGGATCCTTAAGCTTCTCTTTTGAATAATAACTTTGCAATCTTCACTGAGCGTAATTGTCTCATAATCTCCAAATTTCCTCTTCTTTTTAAGACTATCTTTCATGAGTTATACATAACTGGGCATTTGTTGTAGAGCCTTGACAAAAGGAATATTACTAGTTAGCTTCTTAAATAGTTCAAAAAATTTTGAAAATCGCTAATCCAACTTCCGTTGTTTGAGTGTTTGAGGAAATGGAGGTGTTGGTTTTTCTAAGCTAATCTTAGTTGAAGATACTGATTTTTCTAAGTCTTTATAGATGTTCTCCAATGGTTTTTCAGTTTCCACAGCCCCCTTTTCAACATCAATATTTTTCCGAACTACATTCTTCAACTCTCTTCCACTCCTTAATTAGACAGCTTTAACAGACTCAATATTCTTCTCCTTGGGGTTAATCTCAGTGTTGCTAGGAAGAGCTTCTTGTGGTCGATTGCTAAGGGAGTTAGCAATCTGTCTCAATTGGTTCTCTATATTCTTTATTTTTGTACCTTGACTTTGCAATTTATTCCCTAGCTGCAATACAACCTCCTTCCAAGACAATTTCTCCTTAAATTGTGGGTTAAGTTAAATTCTGAATTATAAGAAGGTTTATAATTGATACTAACTTGATTATTCCAATTTCCTAATGGATTTGTGTGGTTATCTTTCCATTTTTGGATTTTCCAACCAGAGTTATTATTCCAGTTAAAGTTAGAATGGTTCTTCTAAGTTGGGTTATAAAATTAGAATAAGGGTTGTTAAGTCTGTTGTTAATTGCATTTAAGGTCTCAAATGATGAAGAACTAGCATCGACCATTTGTCCAAACGAATTTTTCTCAATTATTGGAGGTACTTGAGGTTTGTTCAGTCTAAATTGATCTAGCTTCCTGATATTGCTGCTACGTGAGAAGTTAGAATTGACAACACATCTGTATCATGTACATTAGCTACCGTCATAGGGTTTATTCTTTCAGAAGACCATTGGAAAGTGTTAGTGACCATCTCCTCATCAAATGGCTTGAACATGAGTGAGTCACCAACAACAACATCAATAATAAATCCAAGGAATCTTACGAAATTATTGTAAAAAGTCAGGATAATTAACCAATAAGGCATAACATGATGTGGTTACTTTCTAAAAAGTTTCTTAAATCTCTCCCATGTCTCATAAATCGGCTCGTCTTCTAACTGACAAAATGAAGTAATGTTATTTCTAAGTTTAACAGTTTTTGAAACTGAAAAATACTTACGAATTCTTAAGGCTAAGTCATCCCAAGTCCTAATTGATATAGGTGCTAATATGTTCAATCACATTATAGCTTTATTCAATGAAAAGAGTAAAATCTTAAGTTTAATAATATCGTTTGACACGTTATTATAACGAAATGTAGCGCAGAAGTTTAGAAAACTTGCTAAGTATATATTTGGATCCTCAGGCGGGGTTCCTCCAAATTGGTTATTCTACAACATTTGAATAATAGCAGGCTTCAATTTACATGTGTTAGCTTCTACTGCAGAAGTTTGAATATTTAAGTGAATTTCATCTGCCGTAGGAGCAGTGTAATCCCTCAACGGTTTATGCGCGCTATGGCGATCATTAATTGATATTTGATTATCTAAATTGTTTTGCTAAATGTTTGCCATTTCTTCTCGAAGTTAGTGAAGGTTTTTTTTATTTTCTAATTTTCATAACAGTTCTATCTAGTTCTGAATCGTAGGGTTTACGTCTTACAGGTCCTGCACTACACATTTTCTAGCTAAGACTCAATTAGTAAGTTTAGCACAAACACTAGACAAACACTCAAAAATATCTTTAAAAAATTCTTTTTTCTTTTTCAAACAAAGAAATAGTTACACAATAAAATTATAATACGAATTTTCAAGTCTAAGTTTAATTGATTCAACATAAATTCTAAATTAACTAACTACACCGTAACTCCTCGACAACGGTGCCAAAAAATTGATACCCCCTAATCAGGGGCTCTAGGACATTGGGTCTCACACAAGTATACATGTCGTATCAGTAATATCGATTTTTGAGGCAGGAATATCGATCCAACAGATAGTGAGGGGATTAGACTGAAGCAAAGTTCAAGCCTACCAAGACTAGCTCTTAGCCTGCAATCTAGATGAGGTTAAAGCTCTATATACTAATACTACAATTATGCTATCACATTTAGATGTTAAACCCTACATAAATCCTACTTAGCTTAATTGGATTGGTGATTATCAAGATAAAGAATTACCTTCCCTTGCAATGAGATAATTAGTGTGTAGGAACAAAATGCTTAGAATTTTAATTGTTGCTAGTGATAAATATGAGCAGTTCTCTTCGTTACTCTCTCTCCAGGATGCATGAAGAAGTTTAATTAAACTGATTTTAACTCTGTAAACTTTAATTTGAACCTATCAAAGATTATTTTCCCATGTATTTGCGTTTTCCTATGGACTACTTGTTCTTCATTCAATAGTTCAATATGAATACTCTAATCGTTTCTCCATAGCTCTCCCGAGTCATTATGAATCACAACTTGTTTTAACTAATCGTTTGACCAGAATGAAAAAAATAAATTAAACATGGAAGAATACTGTTCACATTGAAGATTTAAAATCAATTCAAATAACACCTTATAATCCTGCACAACCAACTTATTCATCACAAGAGAAAGGTAAGAAGAAACTACTCACAATGCATGAAGGAAATACCACAAATCATCTTTTAAAACAAAGCAAATCCACTATAATTGTGTTTACAAATACTACAGTATGAAATAGGATACAATACTTGGTTTTTCCCTTATAAAAAGTGATGAAGACTCCTCCACAAAGGTTCCCCAAATACCTCCTGCAATGCTGAGTATCTCTCTTAGACAATCTCTCTCTAATCCCTCTCTAAACTCTCAATACACAACAAATAAAACTATCCTCTCACCAGACTCTACCCTAAACTCTCCTTAAACTTCTTCCCTAACATTGAGAAGTCTTTCTTCTATCTTCTCTTCTTCTCACTAGTCCAAGAACCGCATATATCCACTATTTAACTCCCCGGGTTGTGTACAACAACTTCTGAAAAATTGATCCAATAGTTGTTGGCGCGCCTGGGCGCCATTCGACTGGCCCCTTGCCCCCATAATCAACTCACTCATTCCCATAAGCTCTATAATTGCCTTATGACTTGAAGCTTACTGAAATAAAAGACACTGATGCAATTGGATGCAACTTTCTGTCGGGCTCCCACCCACCATGGTTCACTGTTCTAGGTTGAAATCCTCTAAATTGATCTTCTATCCCGCATCGCCCGCAATCCTATTCTGTCTGCTGCCTCTCATTCTAGCTATTTGGATGTCATGTCATTCCTTCCAAATGCTAACGCTCGAGTCTGCTTTCCATTCCTTCACCCGACCTTATAACTCCAGATCCACCTGAGACAACGATGTTGCCTTGATGTCGCACAAATTCTTTTGATTGTTGTTGCTCGTGTTCATTACATACTCCATCACTATCCCATTGCAGGCGGCAGAGGGTTTGTGTGGAACTCCGAATCTTTTTTTTTTAAGGGCTATGAGCCTCCCCTCCACGGCTAAGAAATGCTCATCTATTCCAGATTTGATTTGACTAACCTCTTTTGCTAATTTTTTCTCTAAAGCGTGTACCTTTTTTCCTGTCATTACTCCTAGGCATTTTTGAAATTCTTTTATTCTGAAATCACGAGATTTAGAATTTATGTGCGCAGAATTTGGACACCGTGATCTCAAAATTACTATATATGGTTCGATGTAATTATTGGAAGCAGCACGAAACTCTGGAAGCCACAATCTGATTCGCGGACGTCACATATCCCGATCACTAGTTTCCTTCACATATCCTGATCTCTAGTTTTTGTCACAAGCGATGCTGGACCCCTTCACGCAGTGATCCCGATCACATATTTCAATCAAAAGTAGTGTGAAACACCTACATGCAGCGACGCAACCCCACGCGTTGGCTATCCTTATGACTGTGGTGTTACTTGTATGCCGCAATCCTCCCAACCTAGCTCGAATTGTGATTGACTCATAAAGGAATGTCACAATTCTTTGTGTGCTACTATCACGATTGTATCTTAGGGCACGTCATAGATGCCATGTAAGCTCGATCTCTGTACACAATGATTTTGTTGTTGTTGATGCTGACATTGGCGTCCCGTTAGCTCCAAATCGCGACTGTATTAGGATAATGAATTGATTCGAGTCGCTCTTTATGCCCCTTCCTTCCTATGATGGCTCCTATGGAAACTCTGGCTCTTAAATGGTGAATAGGGCATGCCCAATAAATCATATCAATTGCTTTGATAACAATTGATATGATTTGACATGATTTTCCATAGAAATTAGGGCAAAATAAATTTCTTTCTTCAATAACAACAATAAAACAGCATATAAAGGATAAACACCTACCATTCGAAAGGTAGAGAGACTTTCCTAAATCCTATAATTTGAGATTTTGGAAATCTCTCTCAAACCCTTACGCTAAGATACATGATCTAATCTCTTGCATAACCCTAATCCTAAACAAATTAGCTCTATTTATACTTAAACGATAATAAATGATAAGATAAGATTGCCTTTAGGCGCACAAAACATAAAATTGCCTTTAGGTTAGGCACGTGACATACAATTTCATAAACTCGGAGAAGGTGTTAACACAAAGCAATATAGGTTGTTGCTAACAATCATTTTGATGACACTGAAATATGGTTAAATACCTGAATAATCATCTTCTTGGAGGTGAAGGTGGTACGACTAGAAGGTAACAGATGAAACTTTATCAAAAAGTTGTGATTGTAGCCTGAGGGTTATGAAAATGGTATATTGTTTGTGGTAGAGGCAGCACGATCTGCAGGTGGGGCGTATGAAGGTTGTGGATGCAATTTAGGGTGACTAGGAGGTTTTGGATGACTTGATGATT
>JXCR01128017.1:0-10854 GCA_002079205.1 Phalaenopsis hybrid cultivar
GGCTTGTAATTTTATGTATTTGAGCTATTTTAGCTGTAGCATTTGATGTCTTAAGACATTTTACATAGTTTATAGCATTCATTAAATTAAATAGCTTCAAAGAGTGCATCTTGAAAGTTGGTGTGAATGATTGACTATAAATTTTCATTTTAAGCATTTTACCGCCTTCTGTTGGCTAGCAAGAATATTTCAAATTCGGTGGCGGAATTGAAATATTAATTCTTCATTTTTAACATTTAAAAATAGCAGTTGTCTTAAATTTAGGTCCAATTTATGATATTTAATATTTAAGCTAAGCTCAGCCCTAAATTTGTAGAAGTTGATATTTAATTTAAGTTTAGCCTTCTAATTAATTATATTTCATATTTAAGTCAGGTTACATGCCCTAACTTCTAGAAATTGACATTTAATTTCAATTTAACCCTCCCAATTTGCGATATTTCATATTTAATTTAATTTGGCACCCCCCAAATTTATGTTTTCAAATATGTGGAACAAAGATTACTTTGTATTATGACATATCTTTATTTGATCATCTTCAAATATAATCGAACTTGGGACTTTTAATTAACAATTTGTATTTTCTTTTATTTCTTTT
Organism: Phalaenopsis hybrid cultivar; assembly: GCA_002079205.1. Classification (NCBI taxonomy): domain Eukaryota; kingdom Viridiplantae; phylum Streptophyta; class Magnoliopsida; order Asparagales; family Orchidaceae; genus Phalaenopsis; species Phalaenopsis hybrid cultivar. The sequence goes on from JXCR01128017.1 coordinate 599, forward strand.
TTGACATCATTTTAAGTCAAAATAATTCAAAATTTTAAGAACATTTGGAAGTCCAAGATCATCATAAATTTCGGCAGCCTCCCTACGTTATCCTCGGTTAGGAGGATGCATCGAGATGCTTGTCTATCCAGTTGTTTATATGACGCGTTGGTTAGTGTCGTGAGACACTGCAGCCGGAAGATATCTTCTAATCCACTGGTCTATAAGACGTGTGTGGGTATTCACTTTTTCAGCATTTTTTGTTGGAAAAGAGCTAATCCACCAGTCTATAAATTGCATGTGGGTCTTCACTTTATCTTAACAATACTTTTTATTTTGCAACAATTGAGGGGATTTTGGCAATGGCTAGATCATAGTGAGCGTTTGAACCGAAGACAACAAACAAGTCAGTTTGTCCTATATCAATCAAATAAATCTTAAACCCTCCTCATTTACCAAATTTGTTGAACCTTGAGCAACGAGTTCCAAAGACCTGTATTTAAACCGGAAGAACTGACACTTGGTTAATAAAGAGAAGGGTTGGTTCCTAGATTGTGTTGCGGAACCATCTGCAACAAAGTTTGCTCCATTTGTAATATCTTAGTCTAAAGACTCTAGCTATGGGCAAAGGCAGCTACTGCTCAAGCTTTCACAGAGGAAATCTAGAATGAGGCAGTCGTCTCACAGAGACGACCAGTGGAGCGATTGAAGAAGATGCGAATTTTGGGGAGAGGAAAGATGTTTCCGAGCGCAGCGGAGAATCCTCCAATATACCGGCACTTTGCTGGAGCTCGCCGCCTCCGCCGCCTGAGCAAGATAAACCGCTACAGCTAACAACAAGCGCAATGCTATTATAGATATGTATTCATTCTCCTCCCCATTATAGCTCCACACGCCATCGATACAATGCCTGCAACTGTGTTATGCTCTATGCTTCTACTGTGTTTCAGAGGCATGAGAGTGGGGGCAGGGGCCAACTTCGTGTAATTTACAGGAGAGGCGAAGCATAGAGGAGCCACTTGTTCTTTAGGGCATATGAGATCACATAATTGAGAAGTTGCTTGCATTCTCGCCCACGCTAGGGCAGAGCAGGAGAAGGTTGCTGCTAGGGTTCAGTGCAAGGAGGTCGCGACACAAGGAATTGATTGCAACTAAAGGGACTTGATTGTGACTGGGAGACGCGATAGGGAGGCGTGTCGTCAGCAAGAAGCTTCGGCGAGGCCTTCCGGCGTGAACAGGAGAGGAGCAGGTAAGGTCGCGCAAAGGGAATCGATCGCTATGGCTTTGTGTGTGGCTTAGGGTAGGTCGAAAGAAGTGGGGGTTTCAGGCCTCTATATCAAGTGAACTCGTCGTTGCCTTCCGTGTTAGTGCGAATCACGACTGTAGGAGTGGGGCAGGCGAGCATTTTTGGCATCGACATGGAGAAAGAGGGGATCCCGTGTCCCGTGCCTCTGTATGCCGCGATTCCATTGTTATTTTCCTTGTCTGTATGCTCTCATCGTGAATGCACTACAAAGGATTTGGGTAGAAGAGAGGCTTACCAGCTGGAGATTCGACGATCTTCACTCGTAGCGATCTCGTTTCCTCTCCGTAGCATTTCACGAACGAGAGAGAAGTGGGGGTGGTTGCAAGGTGAGATTCGTGCTATGGGTTTCAGTTCCCAATCCCCGTGAAACTTCTATCATGAGCCATCGCCCACAACTATCAACACAGCCTCCAGAGCCACCGACACACACTCGCACAACACACCACACACCCAAACCACCAACAAGCACATCAACCACAACCACCAACACAACCTCCACATGCCAACAACAAGGACAATATGCACAACCACCAACACAGCCTCCAGAGCCACCAACACACACACTCACATCCACCACCAATCCACAGACCAACACCCATCACAACACACCCAAAGCCACCAACAAGCACATCACCCACAACCACCAATAGAGGCTCCACATGGCACCAACAAACACATCACCCATAGGCACCAACACAGACTCTACATGCACCAACAAGCACATACCCACAACCACCAACACAGCCTCCAAAGCTATCAACACACACAAAGTCACTTCCACCACCAACAAGCACATTACTCACAACCACACACACACCCTCCACAGCCACCCACACACACACACTCACATCCACACACACCCAAAGCCACCACGTCCACCACCCAACAACATAACAATCATCATAACTACATCATACTCAACACAATTCTCCCATCAAATTGAACAAGAAATCATTTCTAGAGCAGATCATAAATACCACGATGTTGCTTAAAGGCTCATTCGAACAAATAAAATGAAAGAACACTAAACAAGCACGAGCAACAAAATGTGCCAAGCACACCAAGGTACCCGAAACAAAGGTACCCGAAACAATACAAGTGAACTATTCAAAGTCATTTCATCAAAAATTACCACAAGATTAACTACAGATGTCTCTACAAATGAAACACGCTCTTCCAGCCTTTTGTCAGATTGAAGATCAAACAAAGAAATATAAAAAGTGCTGGGAATGTAGATTTTAGGCAATTACAGTCAAGACTCTCGTAACAGTGCTCTTGAACAAATCAACAACCCAATTTCATCCATTCATCAATTTCTTGGTAAAACAACCAACCTCGAAAACCCAATCAATTGAGAAAGCCAAAAATTGCAGGAACAAAGTCATTTCATAAAAAATTACCACAGGAATAACTACAGTAACCAGAGATTATAGAGAGAAGAGGAGAAAGGGAATCGTACGCATGAGAGGGATAGAGGCACGAGAGAGAGTACTGAAAGGTTCGCTAGAGCGATTGATGCTAGGGTGGATGAGAGGCGAGGTCGAGGGCGGCGGGGTAAAACTTACGCGAATGAATGAGGGCCGCCGGGTCGATCCCACGACCGTGTTTATTAAATAAACCCATACGCCGTTTCCCAAAATGCAGCCTGAATGCACCAAAACAAACGGGACGGCGACGTTTTGAAAACGCTGTCTGCCATTATAAGCTACCCCAAACGGGGCCTAATTCAGCCAGGGGTAATTATATAGAAATCAAATATAAATTATCCTTGACATCAATATGTAAAGAGTAATATTACATCCCTACCCTTTTCTCCTTGTTAAATATCTGTCACAACATATTATTTCAGGAACTTAATTTTTATTAAAATAATGCCCCATCAAAACCGATGCTAGTGTTATCACCTAGAAAATTTAAAAAAAAATAAAATAAAATTTCAGTTTATCACAAGTCCTAAAGAAATGATTTCTAAAATAATTTAAAAACAACTAAATTTTAAATACAACTGAAATTTTTATTTAACATCATCATAATTCACACATGTACGGTAAAATTTTCCTATCAAATTAATCTGAAGTAATTCAAAAAATTTCATTTACATAATTTCAGAGCATTTAATGTACATCAAAATTTTTATTTAAAGCAAAATATTTCATTTCATATGTTACCTCGGCGCCTCTCTATTATAGCTATACGACAAAATAGAATTTATCATAGTAGTTGCATAGCTTAGTGCTCAGAAGATATATAACTAATATATAATTCAAAGTCTAAGAATTAGAGTAAATAATATAAACTAACCTAATTTTTTTAATTGTTATAAAATAAAATCATCGGAATAAGGTGTTTCTCTGAATGAAAATTTTGAAAAGAATATCAAAGTTTACATTGTTTTAAATTTTATTTTTAAAAAAATACTATGGTGATGCTGTGCTAGTTTATAATTTCTCTCTCTTATTCCAATCATTACTTACTATAAGGGGGGAATATTTTCTCACGGTTTTAGATTATATTGTGTATGAGGGTTTAAGTTCATTGTCTATCATATAAGAGCTCTTTTATCTCACTATCTATACGTGTGTCATAGGCATATTAACTTGAGGGACCTTTTATCTCTATATCGGCTCATCTTTGACATCCTACCTGTATGTTTTTCATATTCACATATGAGTTCACTTTTACTGCCTTACCTGTACAGGTGATCATATTTATGTATTGTCTCACCTTTGTCCCCTTACTTGCATAGACATCATAACTATATCGGTATTAACATATCCGCCCATAACAGGAAATTTTTGAAGTTCAATATATTTCATATGTGAACATTTGAGCAATCATGTGATTCATTTTAAAATATACTAAACAATTATATATACAAAAAAGCAATTCTAGTTACTGGATGTTTTTATTTAAAAATATTATCAATTAACAAAACATTTGTATAATCATAATATGTTAAATTGAAAGTTTGTATTATAAAAATTAATATGTTGTCACTTACATGGTTAGTAAGCTGTAAACATGTTTTCTCAATATCAGAAATTTCTACTGCATCATACCCGTCAGTCTAATTTATATCAAAATAGACATGTAACAGACTAAAGAAAATTTACGTTCATATATAAGAATTTACATATCTTACTCAATTGACCAATGACGTCCTTGAGTTGAACATGCCAAAATTTCTTACTTTTGCATACAATTTATAGAAGAAATGCATTCCAAATTTATATTAGGTTTTAACTTATAATAATTTCTAAATCAATTTAACCTGAAAACATACTTGTACCTTAAAATACCTCCCCATAAAAGCATTGAAGCCTGCCGCTTTGAAATCAATTTGTTGGAGAATAACAATAAAATGCAATTTCTATTTGAACCTATGGTACTTAATATTTAAAGCTTCACAACCTTTTTTGTCATTCATAATGGGGATTATCTCGAGTGCTAAGTGATTTATATCTTTTGTTGATGACCCTACTAGAATCAATTGGATCTTTTGAATAAAAGATAAATCTAAAAAAAAAATTTTAATTCTATTTTGTAATATAAACACAATTTAAAATCTAAACTCAAGTCTATAAGAGTGGCCAAAAACTCCTTTATAATGAAATGTTTACTAAAATCTAAAAGAGAAGCATAATACGGTGGTGAGACCTGCAATGCTCTATGGCGCTGAATGCTGGCCTTTAAAAGTGAAGCGTGATACTAAGTTAAGTGTTGTCGAGATGAGAATGATTAGGTGGATGAGTGGCTTTACACTTAAAGACAAAATGCGAAATGAATATATCCATGATAGGGTTGGTGTAGCTTCCGTGATGGACAAAATTAGAGAAAGTTGCCTTAGATGATTTGGTCACATTAAGCGTCGACAATCTGATGATCTGATTAGGAGAGTAGATGTTTTAGATTCGACTTATGTTAAAAAAGGCAGAGGTAGACTTAAGAAGAGTTGGGCTTATTGTATAAAAAATGATCTTAATTTATTAGAACTAAATGAAAATATGACACTAAATAGGACACGATGGAGAAAAAGGATTCTTGTAGCCAACCCCCCGTAGTGGAATTAAGGCTTTGTTGTTGTTGTTGTTGTTGTATACATTTTAACAAAATGAGATATCTGAAGAGAAGATAGGCACCTCTTGGCGGTTCTCAATCAATTGCATATTTCGTTAGCATACACCATCAAGAAATCTAATTTATCGCCCTATCAAACGCTCACCTAAGGCTACCCTAGAAATGGAAACCCATCTTGCTTTTCTCTTTACTGCTTTCTCTGACATGTAATTCTTTCTTACTGTGTTTTCCCTCTGTTTCAGTAAACTTCATCTTGAGTCTAATCTTAAGCTAATAATCTGAAAGTTATTTGCACTTCTACACTTCAGGTCTTAGCTGCAGTAATCAAAGCTGGTGCTGCTAGGGAGCATGAAATATTAGCTGAAATAAGAGATGCTGTTTTTGCTTTCATTCGTAAAATGGAACCAAAGAGAGTAATGGACACTGTGCTAGTTTCCCGGGTTAGAATTTTGTATATACGATCCTTGCTCTCCAGATCACCAGAGCTTCAATCCATGAAGGCATGAAACCTTATTTATCTCTAGCCATTTATCTTTGTGCTTACATGAGAGCTAGTTCATTGTGCATGAATCACTACAGGTATCTCCAGTTGAGCGTTTTTTGGAGAAAGCTAATACTGTGCGAAGTCGAAGCTCTAGCCGAGGTAGTAGTCCTGGCAAATCTGCTGCCTATTATGATTCAAGTGGGAGGAGTGCTTTAATTGAGGAGCATATCCAAGGGTTTAAGGTTAATATACGGCAAGAAAAGAAGTCCAAACTCTCATCAATAGTATTAAAGCTTCGGGGCATTGATGAGGTATGATACGTATGTCCTGCTTGTAGCTGTCTGGTCAATGTGGATTTCATAATCATCCATGTAGTTCTTGAGTAAGGCATCAAAGCCCTTACTTGAAATAATGACATACTAGGCAGCAACTAATTAGAGTTCTGGAATGAGGGTCATGCTTGCAAACTTTTCCTTGCTTTTGGCAAAGTAATTGTTTTCGTAATTAATATAGTCATCTTCTCGCAATACTATGCCAAAGCCTTGTATTATTTATTTATTTTTTTACTTTTTTAGGCATGTTACCTTTTTTTTTATGGGAACACAACAAAATTTGGCTATTCAAAATTTGTGCTTATCTACCCTTGTATTGCATATCCGAAACATGTAACTCATGCTTAAATAACCCTTTTTGCACATTTTCAGCTCTTATCTTTTCCCGAAGTTCAACTTTAAACTCAACCTATGTAGCCAGTTCCTTGGTTCTTCACATCAGCTTCACATCTTTTTGCTTTTTTTTGTGTGTGGATGCTTATGATTCATTAGTTAGCATTTGGCACAAAGTGTTAGATGTTTATTTTGTCTAAGAAAACCTGTATTTGTCTTGTATGTGAATTTGCACGAGACAAATTCCTATTATCTTCACTATTTTAATTAATTAGCATAATATTCAGTACGCCTTTAAAGTGTTTTTGAAATATTCATATGCTACACTTGAAATTGCATATCAGTACTTTACGTAAAAACTTATTCTCTAATTATTCAATTAATATTTTCTTATTTTCATTAGTGCATTTCAATTGTAATCTTTAGTGCCATTTTTCAATCATTTGAAATGTTACACATTTAAATTGCTTATTAACAATAACAGCAAGAACACAAATGTGGACTAAAACTTGGATGTTATTCTAAGCACGCCCTTGAAATTATTTTTGGACCATTTTTCAATTAGTTGCATCAAAACAAGAAGGGGAAATCTTAATACCGGACGTAGCCGAAAATTTAATAGAAACAAAAATATTATTGCTGAAATTTAATTAGTTTACAAACAAAACTCTTGAAAATTGGAAAATAACACACCAAAGATAAAAAGAAACCTGGGGCGAGGATGAGGGTGGCGTATGGTGGTAGATAGAAGGTAGTGGGTGATTTTTGGGTGGCTTTTAGGGTAGGACTGCTAGGCGTAGGTTTGACAGCAACCTGCTGGCTGTCCTGGACTGTCGGCAACAATCAGAGGATGGCAAGGAGGCTGGTAGCTGCTGGGGAGGTGTGTAAACAAGCCGAACTCGGTTAGCCTAGGCTCAGCTCGCGTTCGGCTCTTTAAAAATTACCACAGTTCATGCTCGGCTCTTTTATATTTCAAACGAAAAAATATTCTTTGTGTTCGGCTTGTTTGCTTAGCTAGCCGAACATGATCTGTTCTAGAACAAAGAATCGTTTTGACAACCCTAGTCATGCAACTGTAGAATATTAAGGGTTGAGGCGAGATTTAAATCTTATTATTTATATTAAAACATCATTTAAATATAATTTAATATATTTTTATTCAATTTNACGAGCTGAGCACGAGTGAACATCTTTGCTCATGTTCGACGTGTTTATATATCAAACGCAAAAGAATTGTTCGTGTTTGGTTTATTCACTTGGCGAACGAATCGAACACGAACTTCTTAACAAGCTGAACACAAACAGTTCGCGAACGCCGTTTCGCTGCCCCTACTTGGAAGGACAGCTGTTGGTTTGGGGGAGGATGGGAAAGTGGGCTGCAAGTATTGGAAAGCACAGTTGTAGGTCTGGGAGGCTGGGATAGTGGGCTACATGTGTTCGAAGGACAGCAGTCATGGGAAGACAGGGAGATGTGTTGTCATGGGTAGGTGGGTTGCTGGGTAGCAGTGGGAATTCCCACCAAATGAAAAGAGGGAGGAGGGGGTCGGTTCAACTCCCGGCCGTTGTTGAATGTGCTTGAAGTGGTTTAGCCCCCATAGAGCCCGCCTCACATCTTGTAGGTATTTAACAGAAAAATAAATTCATATACCAAAAATAACTAATTCAGAGAAGCTCCAAGCGTACCTTTGTGTCATCCTTGGTTTTGCTTTGTTTNAACATGTAAAAGACTAAAGAAATTTTACTTTCATATATAAGAATTTACATATCTTACTCAATTGACCATTGACGTCCTTGAGTTGAACATGCCGAAATTTCTTACTTTTGCATACAATTTATAAAAGANGACATGTAAAAGACTAAAGAAAATTTACTTTCATATATAAGAATTTACATATCTTGCTCAATTGACCATTGACGTCCTTGAGTTGAACATGCCGAAATTTCTTACTTTTGCATACAATTTATAAAAGAAATGCATTCCAAATTTATATCAGGTTTTAACTTATAATAATTTCTAAATCATTTTAACCTGAAAACATACTTGTACCTTAAAATACCTCCCCATAAAAGCACTGAAGCTTGCCGCTTTGAAATAAATTTGTTGGAGAATAACAATAAAATGCAATTTCTATTTGAACCTATGGTACTTAATATTTAAAGCTTCACAACCTTTTTTGTCATTCATAATGGGGATTATCTCGAGTGCTAAGTGATTTATATCTCTTGTTGATGATCCTACTAGAATCAATTGGATCTTTTGAATAAAAGATAAATCTAAAAAAAACTTTTTTTTTTAAATTCTATTTTGTAATATAAACACAATTTAAAATCTAAACTCAAGTCTATAGGAGTGGCCAAAAACTCCTTTNGCCCTACTAGAATCAATTGGATCTTTTGAATAAAAGATAAATCTATTTTTTTTTTTTTAATTCTATTTTGTAATATAAACACAATTTAAAATCTAAACTCAAGTCTATAGGAGTGGCCAAAAACTCCTTTATAATGAAATGTTTACTAAAATCTAAAAGAGAAGCATAATACGGTGTTGAGACCTGCATTGCTCTATGGCGATGAATGTTGGCCTTTAAAAGTGAAGTGTAATACTAAGTTAAGTGTTGTCGAGATGAGAATGATTAGGTGGATGAGTGACTTTACACTTAGAGACAAAATGTGAAATGAATACATCTGATAGGGTTGGTGTAGCTCCTGCGTGATGGACAAAATTAGAGAAATTCGCCTTAGATGGTTTGGTCACATTAAGCGTCGACCATCTGATGATCCGATTAGGAGAGTAGATGTGTATTAGATGGTTTGGTCACATTAAACGTCGACCATCTGATGATCTGATTAGGAGAGTAGATGTTCAGATTCGACTTATGTTAAAAAAGGCAGAGGTAGACCTAGGAAGACTTGGGCTTATTGTAGAAAAAATGATCTTAATTTATTAGAACTAAATGAAAATATAACACTAAATAGGACACAATGGAAAAAAAAGATTCTTGTAGCCAATCCCCCGTAGTGGGATTAAGGCTTTGTTGTTGTTGTTATTGTATACATTTTAACAAAATGAGATATCTGAAGAGAAGATAGGCAGCTCTTGGCGGTTCTCAATCAATTGCATATTTTGTTAGCATGCACCATCAAGAAATCTAATTTATAGCCCTATCAAACTCTAACCTAAGGCTACCCTAGAAATGGAAACCCATCTTGTTTTGCTCTTTACTGATTTTTCTGACAGGTAATTCCTTCTTACTGTGTTTTCCCTCTGTTTCAGTAAACTTCATCTTGAGTCTAATCTTATGCTAATAATCTGAAAGTTATTTACACTTCTACAATTCAGGTCTTAGCTGCAGTAATCAAAGCTGGGGCTGCTAGGGAGCATGAAATATTAGCTGAAATAAGAGATGCTGTTTTTGCTTTCATTCGTAAAATGGAACCAAAGAGAGTAATGGATACTGTGCTAGTTTCCCGGGTTAGAATTTTGTATATACGATCCTTACTCTCCAGATCACCAGAGCTTCAATCCATGAAGGCATGAAACCTTATTTATCTCTAGCCATTTATCCTTGTGCTTACATGAGAGCTAGTTCATTGTGCATGAATCACTACAGGTATCTCCAGTTGAGCGTTTTTTGGAGAAAGCTAATACTGTGCGAAGTCGAAGCTCTAGCCGAGGTAGTAGTCCTGGCAAATCTGCTTCCTATTATGATTCAAGTGGGAGGAGTGCTTTAATTGAGGAGCATAT
>JXCR01128017.1:25070-35710 GCA_002079205.1 Phalaenopsis hybrid cultivar
TAGATGTTTTAGATTCGTCTTATGTTAAGAAAGGCAGAGGTAGACTTAGAAAAAAAGGCTTGGCATGTAGTATAAAAAAATGATTTTAATTTATTAGAATTAAATAAAAATATGACACTCAATAGGACTCGATGGAGAAAAAGAATTGATGTAGCCAACTTGACTTACTGGGGTAAAGGCTTATTGTTGCTGTTGTATTTATAATAAGTTTTCTATGTTAAAATTTTATAAATAAGATTTCTCTTAAAATTCAAGTTCCCTAGAACATGCACTAGCACTCTCTCCCTCTCATACGCATGAGTTCCATAATGAGCTTGGCCTCAAATAGGTGAGTAAATGAGTTAAGTATATTGAGCCACCCTCAGCTTGAGCTTGATTAATTGATTGAGCTCGAGCTTGAGCACAAGCTTAATTTTACGAGTTCAAGCAAGCTCACAAGCCAACATATTGAGTGTAAAAGAGATTAATTTCAGTAAGTGTTATAATAATCCAATTTTGAGTCAAGTTAGAATTGAAATCAATTCCCATGGATTGAGTGTAGCCTGAAATTGACTTGTGACTTTAAAATTTTGAGCTAGCTCAGCTCGAAATTGAATTGAACTCGAATCAGCTCGAAATCAAAACAAGCTGGCTCAAATTGAGTTATTATGATCTACTCCAGCTCAAAATCGGCCCTTACCTCATAACATTTGATTTTATTTAGCATATTATATATATTTTTTTTATTTAGCATATTATATATATATAATGCTTCGAGCCGATTTTGAGGTAGTTCATCCAAAGTTTCGGCTCATAGCTCGACCCGTTTATTTTGAACCGATCTTGGTTCGAGCCAAAATTTGAATCCATTTTCAAGAGATTAACGATTTTCGAGCTAAATTCACAACTCCACCAATGGGAAGATTACCACAGCCCAAGATCTGCAAATAGCTTGTCAATTCTTTTTGTAAAATATCAATTATTTTAATATATTTCGTTGAGCGTTCATATTACGCATAAGTATTTAAATGTGATTTAATGTGCTTGATTCTACATAAAACTTTCCACATTTCTTGCCCATGAACAGTTCGATTTATTTTAAGATATATCAAGTTTATATTGTACTTCTTCAAAGCACACAAATTATTTCAATATTTGTTCCATTAATAAATTTAATTAAAANGCAAGCTCTGCAAATAGCTTGTCAATTCTTTTGTAAAATATCAATTATTTTAATATATTTCGTTGAGCGTTCATATTACGCATAAATATTTAAATGTGATTTAATGTGCTTGATTCTGCATAAAACTTTTCACATTTCTTGCCCATGAACAATTCGATTTATTTTAGGATACATCAAAGTTTATATTGTACTTCTTCAAAGCACACAAATTATTTCAATATTTGTTCCATTAATAAATTTAATTAAAATATTCTACAATATAATTTCTTCTTCTCATATAGTCATGGGTACTTATATAAGCACCAACCAATTCTTATATATTTACATATCTAACACCCAAACTTTACTTTTTACAATCATACCACCCAAGTATACCACCTTCTCATGTACAAGTAAGGTGGCATATATGTAAAAACTAAAGTTTAATCGTCCAATAAAAAAATAAATCCTTATTTAAATTATAATTTTATCAAATCTCATAGACAATAACACTTCTCGTAAGTCGTGACAACCCATCAAACATTCATTTCATGAAAACATAAACTTTCATCACAACACTAAACAGAAACCAAAAAAAAAAAAAAAACATATAAATCTTTAATTTCACGACACAACAACAACATTGCAAATTATTACANGCATATCTAAACACCCAAATTTTACTTTTTACAATCATACCACCCAAGTATACCACCTTCTCATGCACAAGGTGGCATATATGTAAAAACTAAAGTTTAATCATCCAATAAAAAAACAAATCCTTATTTAAATTATAATTTTATCAAATCTCATAGACAATAACATTTCTCGTAAGTCGTGACACCCCATCAAACATTCATTTCATGAAAACATAATCTTTCATCACAACACTAAACAAAAACCAAAAAAACAAGCATATAAATCTTTTATTGCACGACACAACAACAACATCGCAAATTATTACATATCAACCCCTGCATATATTAAAAACTCAGCCATCAACCCTTTACTCGGACGGCAGCCCGTCTATCTTCCATATCAAAGTACGGCAGTGATGGCCCAAATGATTAATCCTCTTCAAATTAGTGAACCACCAGATCTTATACATGTCGGGCCAACAATCCTTACCAACATTGAGAACACCGCGGCAGACGGCCTCGCCCGGCAGGGTCCCATTATAGAAGAAAAGCTTGATCCATCCGATGGCCTCGGGCTTGCCCAAATAACCCCAGCAGTTGTAGACTGCGTCGTATGGGTTGGCGGGTTCAGCTGGGCCTGGGGGTATGACGGGCTTTGCGGGCGGTTCGGGAATTTTGGCGATCCCGGGCCCGAAAACACTCTTGGGAACTTTGAAGGGTTTGTTCCATGGCATGTTGCTGGCAAGAGTGGTGGCGGAGAGGAGGGAGAGGAGGGTGGCGATGGTGAGGAGGTGATTAGCTGCCATTGCTGGTATGTGGGTTGGAGGATGGAGGATGGAGGGGAGGGGGTATTTGAAACTGTATTTATTTATTTATTTATTTGGGAAGGGAAAATCAATGTTTTATTAAATAGAGCAGTTTTTTTTAATTTATTTATTTATGATAAACTTAAATTGCATTTAAGTTTATTAATATGGCTGTTACGNTGATGGTGAGCAGGTGATTGGCTGCCATTGCTGGTATGTGGGTTGGAGGATGGAGGAAGGAGGATGGAGGATGGAGGGGAGGGGGTATTTGAAACTTTTTATTTATTTATTTATTTGGGAAGGGAAAATCAATGTTTTATTAAATACAGCAGTTTTTTTTAATTTATTTATTTATGATAAACTTAAATTGCATTTAAGTTTATTAATATGGCTGTTACGTAAGTTTTATCTTGTGTATATTGAGAACGAGTGGGGATGTAAGGATGTTGACCTGAACGCTTAATTTATTCATATATGGTCAGAGAAATTAAGCCACGAGAATTTCAAAATATTATTTTTCTGATTAAATATTATTTATGATTTATGTCTTTTTATTAGACAATTATTTTTTTTTACAAAAGAATCATTCGTGAATCGTGATTTCAGATATTGTTGGATCATTATTTGTTGGCTATCATTGCTGGTATGTCGGTTGATGGATGGAGAAGATGGGGGATGGTGGTGGTGTAATTTATAGGGATGAGGAGGGGGTATTTGAAACTGTTTTATTTACTTTTTTATTTAGGAAGGGAAATTGATGTTTTATTAAATACATCAGTTTTTTATTTATTTATTTTTTTAGGATAAACTTAAATTATATTTAAGTTTATTAATATGACTGTTATGTAAGTTTTATCNTTGTTATGTAAGTTATCTTGTGTATATTGAGAACGAGTGGGGATGTAAGGATGTTGACCTGAGCGCTTAATTTATTCATATATGGTCAGAGAACTTAAGCCACGAGAATTTCAAAATATTATTTTTCTGATTAAATATTATTTATGATTTATGTCTTTTTATTAGACAATTATTTTTTTTTACAAAAGAATCATTCGTGAATCGTGATTTCAGATATTGTTGGATCATTATTTGTTGGGTGTCATTGCTGGTATGTCGGTTGATGGATGGAGAAGATGGAGAGGATGGTGGTGGTGTAATTTATAGGGATGAGGAGGGGGTATTTGAAACTGTTTTATTTATTTTTTTATTTAGGAAGGAAACTGATGTTTTATTAAATACATCAGTTTTTTTTTATTTATTTTTTTAGGATAAACTTAAATTATATTTAAGTTTATTAATATGACTGTTATGTAAGTTTTATCTTGTGTATATTGAGAACGGGTGGGGATGTAAAGATGTTGGCCAGAGCGCTTAATTTATTCATAGATGGTCAGAAAAATTAAGCCACGAGAATTTCAAAATATTATTTTTCTGATTAAATATTATTTATGATTTATGTCTTTTTATCAGGCAATTATTTTTTCTTACAAAAGAATCTTTCGTGAATCGTGATTTCAAATATTGTTGGATCATCATTTGTTGGTTGCCATTGTTGGTATGTGGGTTGATGGATAGAGAAGATGGGGGGCTGGTGGTGGTGTAATTTATAGGGATGAGGAGGGGGTATTTGAAACTGTTTTATTTATTTTTTTATTTAGGAAGGGAAATTGATGTTTTATTGAATACATCAGTTTTTTTTATTTATTTTTTTAGGATAAACTTAAATTATATTTAAGTTTATTAATATGACTGTTATGTAAGTTTTATCTTGTGTATATTGAGAACGGGTGGGGATGTAAAGATGTTGGCCAGAGCGCTTAATTTATTCATAGATGGTCAGAAAAATTAAGCCACGAGAATTTCAAAATATTATTTTTCTGATTAAATATTATTTATGATTTATGTCTTTTTATTAGGCAATTATTTTTTCTTACAAAAGAATCTTTCGTGAATCGTGATTTCAGATATTGTTGGATCATCATTTGTTGGTTGCCATTGCTGGTATGTGGGTTGATGGATGGAGAAGATGGGGGGCTGGTGGTGGTGTAATTTATAGAGATGTGGAGGGGGTATTTGAAACTGTTTTATTTATTTATTTATTTGGAAAGGGAAAACCGATGTTTTATTAAATACATCAGTTATTTATTTATTTAGGATAAACTTAAATTGTATTTAAGTTTATTAATGTGGCTGTTATGTAAGTTTTATCTTGTGTATATTGAGAACGGGTGGGGATGTAAGGATGTTGGCCTGAGCGTTTAATTTTTTCATATATGGTCAGAGAAATTAAGCCACGAGAATTTCAAAATATTATTTTTCTGATTAAATATTATTTATGATTTATGTCTTTTTATTAGGCAATTATTTTTTCTTACAAAAGAATCTTTCGTGAATCGTGATTTCAGATATTGTTGGATCATCATTTGTTGGTTGCCATTGCTGGTATGTGGGTTGATGGATGGAGAAGATGGGGGGCTGGTGGTGGTGTAATTTATAGAGATGTGGAGGGGGTATTTGAAACTGTTTTATTTATTTATTTATTTGGGAAGGAAAACCGATGTTTTATTAAATACATCAGTTATTTATTTATTTAGGATAAACTTAAATTGTATTTAAGCTTATTAATGTGGCTGTTATGTAAGTTTTATCTTGTGTATATTGAGAACGGGTGGGGATGTAAGGATGTTTGCTTGAGCGCTTAATTTTTTCATATATGATCAAAGAAATTAAGCCACAAGAATTTCAAAATATTGTTGTTCTGATTAAATATTATTTATGATTTATGTCTTTTTATTAGACAATTATTTTTTCTTACAAAAGAATTTTTCGTGAATCGTGATTTCAGATATTGTTGNGGCCTGAGCGTTTAATTTTTTCATATATGGTCAGAGAAATTAAGCCACGAGAATTTCAAAATATTATTTTTCTGATTAAATATTATTTATGAATGTCTTTTTATTAGACAATTATTTTTTCTTACAAAAGAATTTTTCGTGAATCGTGATTTCAGATATTGTTGGATCATCATTTGTTGGTGAATCACACCCCATAAAAAATAAATCCTTATTTAAATTATAATTTTATCAAATCTCATAGACAATAACATTTCTTGTAAGTCGTGACACCCCATCAAACATTCATTTCATGAAAACATAAACTTTCATCACAACACAAAACAAAAATCATTAAAAAAAAAAAGATATAAATCTTTTATTGCACGACACAACAACAACATCGCAAATTATTACATATCAACCCCTGCATATATTAAAAACTCAGCCATCAACCCTTTACTCGGACGGCAGCCCGTCTATCTTCCATATCAAAGTACGGCAGTGATGGCCCAAATGATTAATCCTCTTCAAATTAGTGAACCACCAGATCTTATACATGTCGGGCCAACAATCCTTACCAACATTGAGAACACCGCGGCAGACGGCCTCGCCCGGCAGGGTCCCATTATAGAAGAAAAGCTTGATCCATCCGATGGCCTCGGGCTTGCCCAAATAACCCCAGCACTTGTAGACTGAGCCGTATGGACTGGCGGGTTTACGTGGGCCTGGAGGTATGACGGGCTTTGCGGGCGGTTCGGGAATTTTGGCGATCTCGGGCCCGAAAACACTCTTGGGAACTTTGAAGGGTTTGTTCCATGGCATGTTGCTGGCAAGAGTGGTGGCGGAGAGGAGGGAGAGGAGGGTGGTGATGGCGAGGAGGTGATGGGCTGCCATTGCTGGTAAGTGGGTTGATGGATGGAGAACATGGGGGGGTGGTGGTGGTGTAATTTATAGGGATGAGGAGGGGTATTTGAAACTGTTATTTATTTATTTGGGAAGAGAAAACCAATGTATTATTAAATACATCGGTTTTATTTATTTATTTATTTAGGATAAACTTTAATTGTATTTAAGTTTATTAATATGGTTGTTACGTAAATTTTATCTTGTGTATATTGAGAACGGGTGGGGATGTAAGAATGTTGGCCTGAGCGTTTAATTTATTCATATATGAGTAGGGAAATTGAGCCACGAGAATTTCAAAATTTTATTTTTCTGATTAAATATTATTTATGATTTATGACTTTTTATTAGGCAANATTTGGGAAGAGAAAACCGATGTATTATTAAATACATCGGTTTTTTTTATTTATTTATTTAGGATAAACTTTAATTGTATTTAAGTTTATTAATATGGCTGTTACGTAAATTTTATCTTCTGTATATTGAGAACGGGTGGGGATATAAGAATGTTGGCCTGAGCGCTTAATTTATTCATATATGAGTAGGGAAATTAAGCCACGAGAATTTCAAAATTTTATTTTTCTGATTAAATATTATTTATGATTTATAACTTTTTATTAGGCAATTATTTTTTCTTACAAAAGAATTTTTTCGTAATTTGAGATATTATTGGATCATCATTTGTTAAATTTTAAATTTAAATATTATTAATTTATGCGACATTCCAAAGAGATTTGGTTTCACTAAACCACATTCCAATTTTAACGGCAAAGTCTAATAAATGTAAATATTAAATTTTATGCGTTAGACATATAAATACTTACAAAAAAAAACTTATGTGTTATGTTCGTAAAATATATTAATTTTTTCAACAATATATATATATATATATATATATATATATATATATATATATATATATATATATANGATGGCCTGGGGCTTGCCCAAATAACCCCAGCACTTGTAGACTGCGCCGTATGGGTTGGCGGGTTCAGGTGGGCCTGGGGGTTTGACGGGCTTTGCCGGCGGTTCGGGAATTTTGGCGATATCGGGCCCGAAAACACTCTTGGGAACTTTGAAGGGTTTGTTCCATGGAATGTTGCTGGCAAGAGTAGTGGCGGAGAGGAGGGAGAGGAGGGTGGTGATGGTGAGGAGGTGATTGGCTGCCATTGCTGATATGTGGGTTGATGGATGGAGAAGATAGGGGGGTGGTGGTGGTGTAATTTATAGGGATGAGGAGGGGGTATTTGAAACTGTTATTTATTTATTTGGTAAGAGAAAACCGATGTTTTATTAAATACATCAGTTTTTTTATTTATTTATTTATTTAGGATAAACTTAAATTGTATTTAAGTTTATTAATATGGTTGTTATGTAAGTTTTATTTTGTGTATATTGAGAACGAGTGGGGATGTAAGAATGTTGACCCGAGCGCTTAATTTATTCATATATGGGTAGGGAAATTAAACCACGAGAATTTCAAAATATTATTTTTATGATTAAATATTATTTATGATTTATGTATTTTTATTAGGTAATTATTTTTTCTTACAAAAGAAAACCGTAATTTCAGATATTGTTGGATCATCATTTGTTAAATTTTAAATTTAAATATTATTAATTTATGCGACATTTCAAAGAGATTTGGTTTCACTAAACGACATTCCAATTTTAACGGCAAAGTCTCATAAAAGTAAATATTAAATTTTTTGCGTTAGACACATAAATACTTACAAAAAAAACTTACGTGGTATGTTTGTAAAATATATTAATTTTTTCAACAAAAAATATATATATTAATATTAATGTTGTTTCACTAAACGATATTTCCAAAGAGATTTGGTTGTTAGGTGACTTTAATCATAGTGCTTATGATATACTTTCTTGAACAGTGAACATGTTTTCTTAATCATGCATTAATTAAGAAATTAATCATGTCTTTGGAATCTAATTACATGCTGGTTCCCATGTGCATGCCTTGTACTCGATTGCACCATTTAACTTTGACTAAAATTAATCTATTATCACCATTTAAAATTTGATATTTACATATCCAACCAAAAATTATAACTTTAATGATGTACATACTTCAAAGAAACAATTATAATCCTCAAATGAAATCATATGCACGTAAATAAAAGTAATTTTGATTAATTAGATAAATTTCTATAATTAAATATAATTTATATAAGTTCCTTGCTCTTCATTGTCAGCTAAGCCACATGCATATTTGATAATTTATTAGAGTCCTGTCCCTTTGATTAACTAATAATTAAACTAATTAGTTAATAATAATAATAATTAAACCTTAATTATTTGTTTTAAGGGATAGCGACAAAGTTGCAATTGTTGTTTTACATATAATTTATTAAGTACGNCTTTTAGTATTTTGGGTCTATATTGTTCGTGGGTTCGCACAATCTCAGAGAAACCTACGTAGAATATATTAAGAAAATCTGTCCCTGATGTTTTTGTTGAAAACATGGCGGCATGTGTATAGGTTTAGGTTTTATAAATGAGGATCAGGTGGCTCATAAATGAGGATGTGATATATGTAATTTCTTAAGGGTTAGATTTATGAATAAGAAAACTATGATTATTGACATTAAAATTAAAAAGCAAACCTTATAAAAGTGACAATAATAAATGAAATTAAGATAAAACTAGATATGGATTACTTCTAGGTGTGATATGGCTCTATTTTCTTAACCAAATAAAAATATCAATTCATAAATAAAAATGAGAAATATACATTCACACCCCACAATTCATACATATTTACGTACATATCTAACATCTAAAATTTGATATTTACATATCTAACCGAAAATTATAACTTTAATGATGTACATACTTCAAAGAAACAATTATAATCCTCAAATAAAATCATATGCACGTAAATAAAAGTAATTTTGATTAATTAGATCAATTTCCATAATTAAATATAATTTATATAAGTTCCTTGCTCTTCATTGTCAGCTAAGCCACATGCAGATTTGATAATTTATTAGAGTCCTGTCCCTTTGATTCAATAATAATTAAACTAATTATGTAATAATAATAATTATTATACCTTAATTATTTGTTTTAAGGGATAGCCAAAGTTGCAATTGTTGTTTTACATATAATTTATTAAGTACCAGAATCTACCATTATATTTGGTGTCTTCCATCCATTAAAATTCTCATTGTTGTTTGAATTAATTATATTTGCATATTTGTTCTTTTTTTTTTGTATGTATGTGATTATATCCAAATATTATAATAAATAGAATGAAAAATAAATACTATAGCATTCATACTCGTCTGAGGACTGTCCTACTTTGTCTGACACGCTGTTATGCTACATATTATCAAGCGTGAATCTCGAGTTGAGCATAATATAGTCTAAAGTCAAATTTGAGATCATTTGAGCTCCATTTTTAAGAAATTTATAGTCAAATTGAGTGTCTGAACAAGATGAACCTAATGACTTTGAATATTTTCCAATCCGTGTTCAGATAAACCAATATCAAACTGTTGAAATAAAATGTCTAATGAACTTAAATGTTGGCAAACCTGTAGTCAAATAAAGCATCTTGGCGAGAGGATGTCTATGAGCTCAAGATCATTCAATTATGATATCATTAAGACAGTTAAANTCTTGTAATCTCATATTCCCTAATAAAGGTGAAGAGTTATCCTCTGTACTCCTCCTGATTCTATAGTAGATTATCTTCCTTTTTTCACATTGACTCGTCTTTAGAACTCAATTTGACTTATTTTGCTCTATTTAAAGCAATCAATATTGTGAACGTTATTAATCATTTAAATTATATTTAAATGCAACACCTCAAATCTTATATGTTTACATATCCAATTATATACACAAATATGAGTATTCATAATTTTTTGCATATTGAATCGAGTCATCCGCCGAAGCAACTGAGTCGAGTTCATCTATAGATCTAACTACATTCATACCTCTCAAAAAGACGAATTAGCTCACCTGTACGAGGCCGGCCATCAAAGAAGATTATTATGACTAGTGAGAATATGTGTCAATTCATTCTAAACACATCACTCTACACTTGGGACTGGAACTTTTCACCCTGGCATCAAAGATGGGTGTTGTACCGGTAACACCTGACACCCATATCATGGTATTTTCATTGAGACATCGGGAAAAAACGTCGTATAATAAGAGATATATTATGTGTATCATTTTATTATTTTCTCCCTTCTCTTCAAAAGGAAATAGAGAAATGAGAGGATGTGGGTTCCATCTCTCTCTCTCTCTCTCTCTCTCTCTCTCTCTCTCTCTCTCTCTCTCTCTC
>JXCR01128017.1:65706-98237 GCA_002079205.1 Phalaenopsis hybrid cultivar
CGTTTAGAATATATGTTTCTAAATTTAAAACACTTTATATAAACTTATATGTTTTCAAAATTAACATGGATAATCTTATATGTTTTCAAGAGTTAATATTTGTATAGATCGATACATAGATTAATATAAATTTTAAGCTTATATGTTCTCAAAATTACAAATATTTTTTAAAAAATTTCTATTAAAACGAATTTTAAAAATAATATAATTTATCTAATTATTTAAGAATTAATTTTTTCATAAATTTTATGTAAATTAAAAGCATATTTATACAAATATATCAAAAATTTAAAACAGTTTTAACAATCAGGGGCAGTTTTGTCATTTCTACATGAAACAGCTGGCTCACAGCATTTTTCACGCAGCCGCACCAAACAGACAGTCAGCTTCCCCGCAGCTGCTTCTCCACAGCTGCTTCCTGGGGCAGCGCAGCTGCAGCTGAAAAGCTGACAATCTGCAGCTGCGCCAAACAGACCCTTACTTGCATTAAACTTCCTGGGAACTTTAAAAATCCTCTCTCTCATCAACTACTAGTGTATCTACTTTGCCCAAGCTGAGCACATCTATCGCCATCAATGCCAGCTAACCCTAACCTCACTAATTGCAGCTGCTCATTACATGCATATGAAATGTGCTTATTTGTCATGTTATTTTAACCTACTTATATGTTTATGCTATGCTTTGTGGATGGTTCCGAGAGTTGTGATGCAAGACTCGGGAAAGGACGATCGAAGCATAAAAAATCTCAAAAATGGAGCCAAGCGACATATCAACGCCTAGCTTGAAAAATCTCAAGCCCGAAGCAGTCCAGGACAATGTGCAACTCGAAAGCTGACAAAGTAGGCACCCCACTAGCGGTGTCTAGACGACAAAGACTGGGCGCGAATGCCATAGTACATGCACATGACAAAACGACGAGAAATTAAGCACTGCAATGGTGGCGCCTAGGCACACATGACAAATATTGTTATAAAATAATAATAATAATAATAATAAATCATTCAACGCACACATAAGGTCATCATAGAGGCAAACTTCAATATGAATGGGTTCAAAAAAAATTAATTAATCAATTAAATTGAATGTCATATCTCTCTTTCTACACTCTATCCATAAGCTCAAAGTCACTACTCGCATACTATCACGATGTATCTCATACATTCTCCACATACGCTACTCTCGCTCCCTTTATCTCTCCCACTCATCTGTCTCCCTCTCTCACAAAATCCCGTCATCAATCTCTTATAGTCAACTCTAAAGCCACCCCCCAACCCACTTACTTGCATTAAACTTCCTGGGCACTTTAAAAATCCTCTCTCATCAACTACTAGTGTATCTACTTTGCCCAAGCTGAGCACATCTATCGCCATCAATGCCAGCTAACCCTAACCTCACTAATTGCAGCTGCTCATTACATGCATATGAAATGTGCTTATTTGTCATGTTATTTTAACCTACTTATATGTTTATGCTATGCTTTGTGGATGGTTCCAAGAGTTGTGATGCAAGACTCGGGAAAGAAGGACGATCGGAGCTTAAAAAATCTCAAAAATGGAGCCAAGCGACATATCAACGCCTAGCTTGAAAAATCTCAAGCCCGAAGCAGTCCAGGACGATGTGCAACTCGAAAGCTGACAAAGTAGGCACCCCACTAGCGGTGTAGACGACAGAGACTGGGCGCGAATGCCAGAGTACATGCACATGACAAAACGACGAGAAATTAAGCACCGCAATGGTGGCCTCTAGGCACCCGAGATTGGGCACCTAGGCACTGCCCTTGGGCGCCTAAGTGACGGTTGTCAAGCATGTTTCAATGAATTTTTGCCCAAAATACAAAGTGCACAGAAAGTAGGCATCGTAACTGCAGCGAGTAAGCACTAACCTACTGGCACCTAGGCGCCTAATGCCCTAAGTCAGAAATTGATGCGTAGCATCTAGGCGTTGCGATCTGGCACCTCAACCTAGCGCTTAGATGCTAGTCGACGCGTGTGGGCGGCTTTCTGCATTTCGGATGTTACTTTTTTGCCAAGAGAAATATAAAAGCAATAAATTTGACTAAGGATGGGACTTTGTTTGAATTCTGGAAGCGTGAAGTGTCGAATGAGAGGATCAAAGATCTTCAACTTGGAATCAAGTGTAGATAAGTGAGTTTTATGAGTGTTGGAGAAACTTTGGGTTTGTATCATGATCATTCCGAGTGAGAAGAAAGGGAGTTTATATTCATTTCAATCGTAAAAGACTTCTGTATTTTATTATTTTTCCAAATAAAATATTCATATTGACGTGTACAAGCATGAGTAGTGAGTAGTTCTCTTATTCTCTGCTGAATTGGAGATGTAGGATTGCTGTGTGTAAAATTTTTTATGTAATTTTGTGCTTAATCATTAATGGTGATGTTTAACCTTCAAAACTTTATTTACTTTCATTTTGATCAAGTGAATTATTAATATTTATCATTATGAAATTCGGAGTAGATCAACATGGAACGAACATGTTAATCATATTAATTTGGGGGAATAGGGATATTACCTTTAATTTAGTGCAGACTTTTTTGAGAAATTAATTCTTGGGGCTAGAAATAGGATTTAAGGAAAAGCAAGCTTTCTTAGCCAAACTTCTTTAGACTACCAAAAGGAGGTAGAAAGAAGGTTGCTCTCATCTCTCAACTAATTGTTGAATCACTTTTTCACACGAGATGTCCTACTAAACCAATTCAGGAGAGAAACTCTAAAGCATTTAAAAACTCTTAACTCTCACTGTTGTTAGCATAGGATCTTTCGAACTTGATAACTTAAGATTAGTCATTTTAGTTATTACCGAAACTTCAACATTCAAGCTAGGGCTTTCAATAGTAAACTATAACTTTTTCGTTTGGGATTCAACTTGTTCCCTGTGGGATCGATGCCCATAACTCATTTTGGATTCTGCATATACAACATGTAAACTTGCGTGAGTAGTCAATGCTTCGCCGGACTTAGTTCGTAGCAATGGTGAAACCATCAAATACACCTCTTCAACCATCCTCAACAATGTCTTTCTTTCCCTTAAAGGTACAATCATCAAAGCAATATTTCCAACAACTTCAATTCCTAGCATCTCCAACAGCCTTCACCAGCAAACATCAACATCCTAACCCAACTAGACAGTATTGTTGATGATTAATTTGAGGCTAGATCGCAACATAATTTGCAAATGAATAATATTCAAATCGAGTCATGATCTCACCTCAACTTTCCTCAATAGGAATGTTGACTATTGAGTGCAAGGTATAATATGCAAGCAATTGCATCACAACATATAAATACTTATGCGATCATTTCAATATGAGTGTGTGACTGTTCTCTTGCAGATAAAGAAGTCCCATTAATGCCTTTTAGACATGGAGGATTAAAGATCTTGATCGTGATGTCTTAGACACCAACTATGCAGGTCCACGGCTTCCTAGACACAGGCAAGCCTAGTATCCTCCTAAAAAGCCCACTACGTAAAGATGATGTCATGACCATTTAAAATTTTCAAATATACTTAAATTAAAATGACTACCTGGCCCAAACGAAAAAAAAGAAAAAGAAAAAAAAGTACAACATTATTAAACAGGCAAATATATAAATATGCAACAAATCGCATCCGATAAATTTTAAAAAATCAAATTGAATACAAGAAAGTCTTGCAATAAACTTGATAGCTTGCCTACAAGCACCCAGAAAACCTCCTCAATGCCCGTTGAATTCTCATAACATATTGTCAACTAAATGGGCGTAAAAGTTATTACTGTGGTGCCTCTATGTATAAGGAAAAAGTATAAAAATAAAATATAAAAATAAAAAAAGGAAAAAGTCAAATGATATGAGATCGAATACCATAATATGAGGACTAAATGCAACAAAAATGTGTTGTTTTAATTCACGGAATAATTCTAAACAGATTCACAAATATATAAATGCAAGCGGACAAAATAAAAAGCCATGCACACGTTTTAACAAGAAAGGGTTCATTCAAATAATTGAATTTGGAATATTTTTAAATACCGCAACTCTTNGTCAAATAATATGAGATCGAATACCATAATATGAGGACTAAATGCAATAAAAAAGTGTTGTTTTAATTCACGGCATCATTCTAAACAGATTCACAAATATATAAATGCAAGCGTACAAAATAAAAAGCCATGCACACGTTTTAGCAAGAAAGGGTTCATTCAAATAATTGAATTTGGAATACTTTTAAATACTCGCAACTCTTTCAAATCCATTGAAAGTGTGCATGCCTTCTGAATCACCTAAATTTACTGTTAATTATATTGCTCGTCACTATACTGCAGTNCGCAACTCTTGCAAATCTATTGAAAGTGTGCATGCCTTCTGAATCACCTAAATTTACTGTTAATTATATTGCTCGTCACTATACTGCAGTGGTTCCATAGTCAGGCTAGTCATTACGAATAGTCTAAAAAAGTTTGCAATCATTTCAATCAAGAAAAGGGTTAAGGCCATGAAAATAGTTCAACCAGTCCTAGCAAGGAGTAAGTAGAAGTCAAACCA
Source organism: Phalaenopsis hybrid cultivar (assembly GCA_002079205.1). Classification (NCBI taxonomy): domain Eukaryota; kingdom Viridiplantae; phylum Streptophyta; class Magnoliopsida; order Asparagales; family Orchidaceae; genus Phalaenopsis; species Phalaenopsis hybrid cultivar. Next base: position 70,248 of record JXCR01128017.1, read on the forward strand.
ATCAAATAGCCTTAAAAATTAGTTTATCTTATATTAAAAGCATTAGATATTCAATATTCGTGTTGTGCGGGCAACCTACAAACAGCATGGCCAACTCAAATCCATAAAAACTGGCACTGGTAACCAAAATTCATTTTATTTTATGCTCTTCAGCTCTGATTTTGGTTTGCTCTGTATTTGTGTATTCACATTTTGTTCGACATCATTGATCAACACCTCAGCCCTAATGAGTAAACTTTAAAAAGTGGCTGATTTCAACCTTCAAAATATAAAGTGTTGTATAATATTTTTTATTAACTCCTCTATGTACCGGTTCCTAATGGCAAATTCCTTTTCTTTATTTCCATGATACAAAAAGTTTGCTTGGAGATAGAACTAATTAAAACCTCAGACCCAACTTCGTGAGTCGATATCAATATAAATCATACTTCTGTAAACAACAGGTTTGAAAATATTCACCGAAAACACAACAACGGTGGCCAGGGAGAATAAATTTTATAGAGCTACAAGAGAAGAAAATTCTTAAAAGATGTAATGATTTTCATAGAAATAAAAGAAAAAATGTGTCATGAGAGCAGCGTTCAATAAAATGGCTAATTCTGCCTGAGCCCAACAAATATAAAAACCTTCTATTTCTTTTCACATACCGTAAAAGCAATCCTTCATTGCTCTCTTCCGTACTCGGACATCAAAAGTTTGAAGTTTCAAAAGCTGCCTTACAGACCCCACAACATGAAATGGTGGAAAAACCTTGTAAATTGCCCGTAAAAGTTAAGAGTTGATTCACAGGCTAAAAAAACAAATGATGTCCACAAAGAACAATATACAACTCTTTTTTTTAAGATAGAGATCTTAAGTGACTAGAACGCCAAGAAAATAACTTTAACCTTGTCTAAACTTTTTCGTTACCAACAACAGATGAAATTAAGAGACCTAAAACTTAGCTAGAATTATCCCAAAATGCAGTAAAAATAAAACAGCATCAATTAAAATCCAAGCTTAGCACCATAACCATCATAAAAATTGTGTGAAATAAATATAAACTCTTATAAGTCTGAGAGTAAAACAATGTCCGCTCATGAACTATTGAGCAGAGCGAAGGGATGGAGGAGAACTAGAAGTAAAATGGAAGCGAGCAGCGAGCAAATAATTTGAATCCAAATGAGAAAGTTACCATGTCCATGTGAATCAGTGCCATACTTGACATCAAAATAATACTAATAGCACAATTAAATTCAACACAAAAAACTTAAACAAGAACAGTATAGACTTTTCACATAAACCTATTAGAGAACAAAAATTTTCCTTTTTGTGACCAAATAGAAAATAATTATAAATAACAATTAGTGGATCAGATAAACCATGGCACATATAAACTTACTGAACAAATGTATTCATGATCTAAAAAACATACATACCAGATAATTTTCTTGGAGTTGCAGCACAAATACGCATCGGCCTGCTTGAGCAATAAATACCATTCANCTAGACAATATTGTTGATGATGAATTTGAGGCTAAATCACAACATAATTTGCAAATGAATAATATTCAAATCGAGTCATGATCTCACCTCAATTTTTCCTCAATAGGAATGTTGTCTATTGTGTGCAAGGTATAATATGCAAGCAATTGCATCACAACATATAAATACTTATGCAATCATTTCAACATGAGTGTGTGACTGTTCTCTTGCAGATAAAGAAGTCCCATTAATGCCTTTTAGACATGGAGGATTAAAGATCTTGATCGTGATGTCTTAGACACCAACTATGCACGTTCACGGCTTCCTAGACACAGGCAAGCCTAGTATCCTCCTAAAAGCCCACTGCGTAAAGATGATGTCATGACCATTTAAAATTTTCGAATATACCTAAATTAAAATGACTACATGGCCCAAACGAAAAAAAAAAAAAAAAAAAGTACAACATTATTAAGCAGGCAAATATATAAATATGCAANGGTCAACTCTAAAGCCACCCACCAACCCACTTCCTTGCATTAAATTTCTTGGGCACTTTAAAAACCCTCTCTCTCATCAACGACTAGTGTATCTACTTTGCCCAAGCTGAGCACATCTATCGCCATCAATGCCAGCTAACCCTAACCTCACTAATTGCAGCTACTCATTACATGCATATGAAATGTTCTTATTTGTCATGTTATTTTAAATTACTTATATGTTTATGCTATGCTTTGTGGATGGTTCCAAGAGTTGTGATGCAAGACTCGGGAAAGAAGGACGATCGAAGCATAAAAAATCTCAAAAATGGAGCCAAGCGACATATCAACGCCTAGCTTGAAAAATTTCAAGCCCGAAGCAGTCCAGGACGATCTGCAACTCGAAAGCTGACAAAGTAGGCACCCCACTAGCGGTGTCTAGACGACAGAGACTGGGCGCGAATGCCAGAGTACATGCACATGACAAAACGACGAGAAATTAAGCACCGCAATGGTGGCGTCTAGGCACACATGACAAATATTATTATAAAATAATAATAAATCATTCAACGCACACATAAGGTCATCATAGAGGCAAAGTTCAACATGAATGGGTTCAAAANATATTTAAACCATATTTTAATATAAATAATAAAATTTAAATCTTGCCCCAACCCTTAACATTCAAAGGTTGTGTGACTAGGGTTGTCAAAACGACTCTTTGTTCGCAAACAACTCGTGTTTGGCTCCCTAAGCAAATGAGCCGAACACACATTTTTTTGTTCAAAATATAAACGTGCCGAACACGAACAATTGTATTTTTTTAACAAGCCGAACACGAGTTGAGCCTTGGCTCGCTCGTGTTCGGCTCTTTACACCCTAGTCATAACAACCCTTAAAAGACAAATAATGGATGATTTTTTGGTTGGAAAATAAGGAATAGGAAACAATATAAAAAGGGCAAAACAACAAAAGGATATCAAAGTGCCAATCTATGATGCATGGTACGGATGAAGAAGAGATAAAAAGACAAAGGAGAGCATCGAAAGTCAAAGAAATAGACGAGAAAAGACAGGGGAAGGAAGCTCATCAATAAAAACAATTCTAAAATAAATCTAGCCAACCAACTGGACAGACTAATGGAGCTTTCAAGATAGAATGATAGATAAGTGCTACAACAACAACGACATTATTACTGTCAGCTTTAAAAAATTTCTATTGAAAAAAAGACGATAGCAAGTTGATGGAAGTTGTATTAATAAGAGAGAAAACAAGTAGGCTCATCAATGCATGTTAGAAATTTAAATTTATGTGATTCGCTCAACTGAAAAAGAAAAGAAAATAATTATGCTCTCTAACTTCAATAAAGAAGATAATATGCATTTGCCAGAGTAAAATAGACTCAACCTAAATGAATGTAATGACAACAGTGGATAATAACTCGAACATCGCATTAGATCAGTTCGACAAGTCTCAAACTCAATATTAAGTAATCAACAATTGTCTATTTTCCAACAAAAAAAAAATGTTTGTACAAACATGTCTAGAACATAGAAAATAGCTGGTACTTCACTAAATTTAGTACTTGAGAAACTGTTAGAAATTCACCTATGTGTATGACAAGCACTAAAATTCAAAAAAAGTGAAAGACAGGAAATTTTGTGAGAAAGTTTAGCATGCAATGATATCATAAATAAAAAAATAAAATCTATTAAATGTAATAATAAAAATATAGGCCTTCAAAAAATTAGTGGTGCCCATGATTTTTCTTAATCAATCCAACTTTGTCCAAGTTGAATGAGGTTGGGACGCCCAGCTTGGTTAAAATAATAATAATAATAATAATAAATCATTCAACGCACACATAAGGTCATCATAGAGGCAAACTTCAAGATGAATGGGTTCAAAATAAATTAATAATCAATTAAATTGAATGCCATATCTCTCTTTCTACACTCTATCCATAAGCTCAAAGTCACTACTCGCATACTATCACGATGTATCTCATACATTCTCCACATACGCTACTCGCACTCCCTTTATCTCTCCCACTCATCTATCCCCCTCTCTCACAAAATCCCGTCATCAATCTCTTATAGTCAACTCTAAAGCCACCCACCAACCCACTTACTTGCATTAAACTTCCTGGGCACTTTAAAAATCCTCTTTCTCTCATCAACTATTAGTGTATCTACTTTGCCCAAGCTGAGCACATCTATCGCCATCAATGCCAGCTAACCCTAACCTCACTACTTGCAGCCGCTCATTACATGCATATGAAATGTGCTTATTTGTCATATTATTTTAACCTACTTATATGTTTATGCTATGCTTTGTGGATGGTTCCAAGAGTTGTGATGCAAAACTCGGGAAAGGACGATCGGAGCTTAAAAAATCTCAAAAACGGAGCCAAGCGACATATCAACGCCTAGCTTGAAAAATCTCAAGCCCGAAGTAGTCCAGGACGATGTGCAACTCGAAAGCTGACAAAGTAGGCAGCCCACTAGCGGTGCCTAGACGACAGAGACTGGGCACGAATGCCAGAGTACATGCACATGACAAAACGACGGGAAATTAAGCACTGCAATGGTGGCGCCTAGGCACCCAAGACTGGACACCTAGGCACTGCCCTTGGGCGCTTAAGCATCAGTTGTCAAGCATGTTTCAATAAATTTTTGCCCAAAATACAAAGTGTACAGAAAGTAGGCGTCATAACTGCAGCGAGTAAGCACTACCCTACCGGCGCCTAGGCGCCTAATTACCTAAGTCAGAAATTGATGCGTAGCACCTAGGCGTCGCGACCTAGCACCTCAACCTAGTGCTTAGATGCTACTCGACGTGTGTGGGCGGCTTTCTGCATTTCGGACGTTACTTTTTGCCAAGAGAAGTATAAAAGCCATAAATTTGACTAAGGAGGGGTCTTTGTTTGAATTTTGGAAGCGTGAAGTGTCGAATGAGAGGAACAAAGAACAAAGATTTTCAACTTGGAATTAAGTGTAGATAAGTGAGTTTTATGAGTGTTGGAGAAACTTTGGGTTTGTATCATCATCATTCCGAGTGAGAAGAAAGGGAGTTTGAATTCATTTCAATCGTAAAAGACTTTTGTATTTGATTATTTTTCCAAATAAAATATTCATATTGATGTGTACAAGCATGAGTAGTAAGTAGTTCTCTTATTCTCTGCTGAATTGGAGATGTAGGATTGTTGTGTGCAAAATTTTTTATGTAATTTTGTGCTTAATCATTAATGGTGATGTTTAACCTTCAAAAATTCATTTACTTTCATTTTGGTCAAGTGAATTATTAATACTTATCATTATGAAATTCGGAGTAGATCATAATGAAAAGAATAGGTTAATCATATTAATTCGGGGGAATAGGGATATTGCCTTTAATTTAGTGCAGACTTTTTGGAGAAATTAATTCTTGGGGCTAGAAATGGGATTTAAGGAAAAGCAAGCTTTCTTAGCCAAACTTNTATCAGAGATATATCCGGGACAACTTTTTAATATTAAAAGGTAAACACAGAATTAATAATGTTCACTCATTATACTGGAACGGGTGTAAAAATAGATAATAAATTCATTCCAAAATAATAATCACTAACACTTGAGTCTGCCCATCACACACAGCCAGTAAAGTCTCTACGCTCCCAATCAATAACAGATTAAGTGGATCCTCCGCCTACAACTGATCCTAGCCAATATGTCTTACTTCCTTATTCTCATAACGAACTTATTGACCCATGGGATCATTGTTGACAGCTCTCCAATCCATGGGATGGATATCCTAGTGTAATTAATTTATTCCTTTTTTCAATCGAGATTTTGAATGTTTCCAATTAGAAATTCTCTTAAGTTTGCATAGGTTCATCACAAATATTAGTATATAAAACACTCGATCAATTATCTCCAATTTTTGTTAATAAGCATAATGAATGCCTTTCAAACTAAACATTCCCCCAACATCAACATACTTTCTTTGCCATCATGCTCATCTACAAAAATCTAATTTTGTCGTTCGCTATTCTAGTTTGATGAATTGATGAAGAAATATTTTGCATACATTCCTACAACAATCATTCTTAAAAAAGTATTATTATCGCCAATCTTTCTCTCTAAATTTTATAAGAAGGCCTTAAATTGGAGAGGCTTGGAGGAAGAAAATAAAAAGATAATTCTTCTAGAGGAGAAAAACCATACCATGAGAGCAAAAAACCAAACCCCAGCAAAAAAAAACAATGAAAAACCATGTGTTATATATCATGGCTCTTAATTATGACAAATGACACAATTGTGATATTTCATGTCTCTTGGAAGACCTCATCTCATCTATAAATAGATGAGGGAGTCTTGAGGGATGGGTAGACCACCATAAGGAGAGAAAAATCTGATCAAGAAGAGCAAGAGGAGGAAGAAAATTCAGCAAGAAGAGGAAGGAGTGAAGAGGCTTTAGAATTGAGGGAGAGGTTTTGTAGAGAGAGAGACCTTGGTGATTCCTCGATGTAATGAGCATGTAATTTTTCCTTTGTGCTAGTGAATTTGGTAGTGATTCCCTCTGTGGATGTAGGTCTAAGGACCGGACCACGTAAATCCTCGTGTTTGTGTTCTTGTGTTCTTATTCGTGGTGGCATTTTTTTTCCTTTGTTTTTTCTGGTTTTCTTTTGGACATGCTTGCTGCGTTTTCAGTTCTTGGAACAAGAACTTTTATATCAGCTCAGGTTCTTGGATTCAGGGAGATTGCTTGGTTACTGTTGTCATCTCCCTCGTCATCCAAGAAACGCAGCAGCAAGCAGGTTCTTCGGCAATCCCAATCCTTGGCTTGCGGTAAAGTCCACAACAAGGAAAGAGAAGAACCGCAGAAAGGGAGAGTTCGGCAGTTAGCAAGGTGAACTCTTGTCCATTTGGTGAAGACAGAAGAAGCAGGCGTTTGTTTCACTACCATTGAACCACAGAGGGGATTTAAAACTGCCACAAGAAGTACTGTACAGGCATACGAAGGAGAACAACAAACCGCGAGCAAGAAAGGAACAGGAAAGATCTTTGGTAATCCATTTCTTGGGCTGAAGGGGTTCGGCTTGAAGCAGCTTGCAGGTTCTTCCATCCAAGAAGAACAGCCCCTCGACATATCTTCTTTGGCAATTTTATTATCAATTCTTATTCTTGTAGGTGTTCTGCAAAGCGGATTTCACAACACCATGCATGATAAAAATTTATGCTCACCCTAACTATGAATTAGCACTAAAACTATTAACTAATCATTAAGATCATACCAACAAAATTACAAAAAAGTATTTAAAATATAAATGGACAACAACTATTTAGGAAAGTAAGGGATTAATTATTTAAACACACTTATTCACGGAGAATTTTCNCTAGATATTCGATATTCGTGTTGTGCGGGCAACCTTTCAAACAGCATGGCCAACTCAAATCCATAAAAACTGGCACTGGTAACCAAAATTCATTTTATTTTATGTTCTTCAGCTCTGATTTTGGTTTGTTCTGTATTTGTGTATTCACATTTCGTTCGACATCATTGATCAACACCTCAGCCCTAATGAGTAAACTTTAAAAAGTGGCTGATCTCAACATTCAAAATATAGTGTTGTATAATATTTTTTATTAACTCCTCTATGTACCGGTTCCTAATGGCAAATTCCTTTTCTTTGTTTCCATGATACAAGAAGTTTGCTTGGAGATAGAACTAATTAAAACCTCAAACCCAACTTCGTGAGTCGATATCAATATAAATCATACTTCTGTAAACAACAGGTTTGAAAATATTCACCGAAAACACAACAACGACGGCCAGAGAGAATAAATTTTATAGAGCTACAAGAGAAGAAAATTCTTAAAAGATGTAATGATTCTCATAGAAATAAAAGAAAAAATGTGTCATGAGAGCAGCGTTCAATAAAATCGCTAATTCTGCCTGAGCCCAACAAATATAAAAATCTTCTATTTCTTTTCACACACCGTAAAAGCTATCCTCCATTGCTCTCTTCCGTACTCGGACATCAAAAGTTTGAAGTTTCAAAAGCTGCCTTACAGACCCCACAACATGAAATGGTAGAAAAACCTTGTTAATTGCCCGTAAAAGTTAAGAATTGATTCACAGGTTAAAAAAACAAATGATGTCCACAAAGAACAATATACAACTCTTTTTTTTAAGATAGAGATCTTAAGTGACTAGAACGCCGAAAAAGTAACTTTAACCTTGTCTAAACTTTTTCGTTACCAACAACAGATGAAAGTAAGAGACCTAAAACTTAGCTAGAATTATCCCAAAATGCAGTAAAAATAAAACAGCATCAATTAAAATCCAAGCTTAGCACCATAACCATCATAAAAATTGTGTGAAATAAATATAAACTCTTGTAAGTCTGAGAGTAAAACAATGTCCGCTCATGAACTATTGAGCAGAGCAAAGGGCTGGAGTAGAACTAGAAGTAAAATGGATGCGAGCAGCGTGCAAATAATTTGAATCCAAATGAGAAAGTTACCATGTCCATGTGAATCAGTGCCAAACTTGACATCAAAATAATACTAATAGCACAATTAAATTCAACACACAAAACTTAAACAAGAACAGTATAGACTGTTCACGTAAACCGATTAGAGAACAAAAAATTTCCTTTTTGTGACCAAATACGAAAATAATTATAAATAACAATTAGTGGATCAGATAAACCATGGCACATATAAACTTACTAAACAAATTTATTCATTATCTAAAAAACATAGAATGAAGACCGACTTATGACATACCAGATAATTTTCTTGGAGTTGCAGCACAAATACGCATCGGCCTGCTTGAGCAATAAATACCATTCATCTCGGTCATCGCAAGGGCTTTCTCATTATCATCTCCAAATCTAACAAAACCATATCCTTTTGAACGGCCAGTATTAGCATCGATGACAACTTTTGCACCTTTTACAGACGAGTATTTGGTAGAAAATGTTTCGAGCAACAAGGAATCCGTAACATCAGGAGCAAGATCGCCTACGAAAATAGAGTAACCGGAAGCTATTTCAGAACGTCGATCACCTGTGCTGAATGAGGCCCAATTTAATCTAAAAGGCTGATCACTGTTAGGCATCAAATGGCCAGTGAATGTTTGAATCACTTTATCAGCTGCTGCGTGAGAAAAAAAATCAACAAAACCATATCCTTCTGATTTTCCTGTCTGTTTATTGCGAATAACTTTGATGAAGACAACCTGCCAAATTTCATGTTGAGAAATATATATTAATCAAATTTATTTATTAGTCTAGTAGGTCTGGAATGTTTCTATTTAATAATTTGTATTTTGCACACTTATTCTTTTTCTGAAGATTCAGAGCTTATTTGCAAAGTTTTGAATTGAATATTATGATAAATATAATAAGACAAATAATATCTCAAGATGCACCAACATGTAGGACAGGAGTTAAGTTGCAAGTTCTATAAAATAAAGAATTCTCTTCAACAACTTAAATCACAAAATTAATTTTACCATGAAACAAGATATTACACGCATTGTAAACAACCAATTTGCAAGAAAAATATAATATTGAATAGGTTTTAAATAACATATCCAATGTGAAGTCGTTAAGAACTACCAAAGTGAGAAAATATTCCACAACAATGCCATTGATATTTAGGTTGGCCACTACATATTTATCACTTTTGAAATTTTGTGTTAAAAAAAAGTGGCAAGTTTGTACGTTATTTGCATAGAAAAATTTAAGGCTAATATTATGGTGAGATGAGGCATATTAGAAAGGAATTCTTGGGAAAGGAATTTTATTCAAAAGATGGAAGACGCCGCATTATGCATATGCTAATTATACAAAACTTACAATTGATGGGAGAACAACTTCATGGCATTACATATTCTTAAGGGGCAACCTTATGACTCAGAAATCAGCATTAAAAGTAAATAATATGATGTGGTTGCAAAATTTAGCACATAAGTTGAATTTAGATTTTTATCAAGATGAATCTTTGAATTATCATGGCTTAAAGTTAATTGTAAAATTTAAAAGTTGAATGAAAAGGCCTTAAGAGACTATATGGTGATGACAAATCAACCATCATTGTTGCACATAACCCCATAAAATATGATCGCACCAAGTATATTTAAGTTGATTGGCACTGTAATAGGAGAAAAGTTGGATGGCGACCTAATTTGCATTTCATTCGTATTCATAATTAGATTAATTATAGATGTTTTTTTTATCAGAGATATATCAGGGACAACTTTTTAATATTAAAAGGTAAACACGGAATTGATAATGTTCACTCATTATAATGGAACGGGTGTAAAAATAGATAATAAATTCATTCTAAAATAATAATCACTAACACTTGAGTCTGCCCATCACACACAGCCAGTAAAGTCTCTACGCTCCCAATCAATAACAGATTAAGTGGATCCACCGCCTACAACTGATCCTAGCCAATATGTCTTACTTCCTTATTCTCATAACCAACTTATTGACCCATGGGACCATTGTTGACAGCTCTCCAATCCATGGGATGGATATCCTAGTTTAGTTAATTTATTCTTTTTTTAAATCGAGATTTTGAATGTTTCCAATTAGAAGTTCTCTTAAGTTTGCATAGGTTCATCACAAATATTAGTATATAAAACACTCGATCAATTATCTCCAATTTTTGTTAATAAGCATAATGAATGCCTTTCAAACTAAACATTCCCCCAACATCAACATACTTTCTTTGCCATCATGCTAATCTACAAAAATCTAATTTTGTCGTTCGCTATTCTAGTTTGATGAATTGATGACGAAATATTTTGCATACATTCCTACAATAATCATTCTTAAAAAAGAATTATTATCGCCAATCTTTCTCTCTAAAATTTATAAGAAGGCCTTCAATTGGAGAGGCTCGGAGGAAGAAAATAGAAAGATAATTCTTCTAGAGGAGAAAAACCATACCATGAGAGCAAACAACCAAACCCCACCAAAAAAAAACAATGAAAAACCATGCATGATAAAAAATTTATGTTAACCCTAACTATGAATTAGCACTAAAACTATTAACCACTAATCATTAAGATCATACCAACTAAATTACAAAAAAGTATTTAAAAAATAAATGGACAACAACTATTTAGGAAAGTAAGGGATTAATTATTTAAACACACTTATTCACGGAGAATTTTCAGCATCTCAATAAACATGTTGCTTACTTTCTGAACTAAAAATGAAACAAAGAAAAAGAGGTGATTTGAAAAAATTCTCCTCTTCGTCTGAGCTTGTATATCCCTTTTCAATGGACATTACAAAAATTTCAGATAGAGTAAGTTATAATTGTTCGATATCTAATATCCATGAAAATATGTATCCCTGATAAAAACCAATATTATCATCAAGATCCTTTTTTTTTCTATTGGAATGTCAAGTACGTTTTATTAAAAACAAGGTGGGCATGAGGCTAATTACAGATTTAAATCCACAACAACACCATCAGAATTCATTCAACTCAAGCCAACCAGTCTCACAGCCAAAAAAGCTGCCTCGGAAACTAAAGAGTATACCCGTGAGTCGAAGTAATTAGGTAATATTGCCACGTAAATGTACAAGATGAATATACTCAAATTCCAAAATTCATTTAAGTGGAAAACTTTCGCAAAGCTCCGATCTGCAACATACTCCGCTCTATAATCAACCCAGAGTAATCATTCANCATTAGGTAATATTGCCAAGTAAATGTACAAGGTGAATATACTCAAATTCCAAAATTCATTCAAGTGGAAAACTTTCGCAAAGCTCCGATCTGCAACATACTCCGCTCTATAATCAACCCAGAGTAATCATTCAAAATAAACATAAACTTATCACCATATAACTAAATCAACATTCAAAACAAAACAAATTACATCCATCTAAGATTCAAAAGAAAATACTAAACAAATTGATATAAAGACATGAATCTCAGCAGCAAATCTTAAATCCCGATGTACCAAACCAAACAGTTTAAAAGTAAGTTCAGAGATCTATACCTCGCCGGTATGCCCAAAGCAACTGTGCAGATAATTCTCGTCCATCCAATATTGGAGATCCCCCACCCAGATCGTCTTATTCTCATCACTGGTCCCCATCTGTTGCAGAGCCGAAGGTGGCGGGTGCATCGGTTGGTGAAACCCAAAGAAGTGCGGCGGGGCAAACTGTGGCGGCGGCGGCGGCGGCGGAACCATGGGGTGCGGCATCACCATCGGTGAAACCGGATACTGCATCGCCGGCGGCGGAACCCACGGCTGATGGTGCGGTTTCGTTTGATCGGCGCCGCCTGCTGCCTGCATCTTCGTCGGCAAAGGATGTCGTCCTCGCCGGCGCGGTTGAGAGAAGAAGCGCCTGCGTGGGGGAGGCAAAGAGAGGGAGCTCGTGGGTGAGGGTGGGGGGATATTTAACGATTTATCGGAGAGGCGGACTCCTCAGGAGGTTTGATATCAGCCGTTGGATTAAGGGGAAATAAACTATAGCGGACGGCGGTGATGAGTGGATCTCGGAGTTGTGAGACTCGCTCGAATTGGGACAGAATTTTCATAATATCAATTTACCCATAATTAAATAATTTATTTGCATATATTTTGATATTATTCAGACTTAAAATGCCAATATATTANGGCGGGAGGTTTGATATCAGCCGTTGGATTAAGGGGAAAAAAATGTAGCGGACGGCGGTGATGAGTGGATCTCGGAGTTTTGAGACTCGCTCTAATTGGGACAGAATTTTCATAATATTAATTTACCCATAATTAAATAATTTATTTGCATATATTTTGATATTATTCAGACTTAAAATGCCAATATATTATATTTAATTAAATATAATATTTTGAATATTAGATATATGTATAAATTAATTAATGATGGATATGTCAATACCTTTTTGATAATTTTTCACATGCGCACGAAGAAGTTTTCCTACATGAATAAATTTTGNGAAATATAATATTTTGAATATTAGATATATGTATAAATTAATTAATGCTGGATATGTCAATACCTTTTTGATAATTTTTCACATGCGCATGAAGAAGTCTTCTTACATGAATAAATTTTGACTACATTCTTTCAAATAAAAGTGTGCTATACTAAAAGAAAAATTTACAAATATATCCTATATTTTTTTATGTTTTTACATATATAACACCCAAAGGTTATTGCTTATAATTAAGTGTCATAAACTTATGCATGCAAATATGTATTTTATTTTTAAAAATATCATGATTTTAATATGTTTTTTTGTGATTCTAAATATTTTAGTAGTGTGCATGTAACTATGATTTTTTGGGCTTATTATTGAAACTATAGGTGATATCAGCCCAAAGTCATTTACTGGTACTATGGTAGCGATTTTGCAGTGCTTTGAATGAGTGTTGTGACGCTGCATCTGAGCATTGTTGTGTTGGTATGTCGAGTTCTAAACCCGGACTGGGCGTTATGGCGTTGGGGCGCCATGCACGGGAAAAAAATCATGGTTAGTGATACGATATCAACAAATTTTCATCATCAGCACGAATCTTGAGGCAATATTTTAAGCACGAATATTCAAATCTTGATGGAAAGCCATCCAGAGCTCCAATTTCAGCAAATTTATAGTCAAACTGACCAACTCAATAAGACGGACCTAATGATATCAAAGGTATTCCAATCCGAGTTAAATCAAGCCCATATCAAGTGATTAAATCACTACTGCATGATTTCCGGAGGCATTTGAAAGGTCAAACGGATGCCGATTATAGCGAGTTTATAGTTGAATCAAGCATCTCGAAAAGACGAATCCAACGAGCCCAAGATTGCTCAATTCCGACACCGTTAAGACACTCAAATGTCCATCAAACATCATCTGATCAAGAGAAGCTCTTCGGGCCGTCCGATCAAAATGGTTCATATTCCTGCATTAATTGCACTCAAAACACTATAAATAGNCCATAAACTTATGCATGAAAATATGTATTTTATTTTTAAAAATATCATGATTTTAATATGTTTTTTGGTGATTCTAAATATTTTAGCAGTGTGCATGTAACTACGATTTTTTGGGCTTATTATTGAAACTATAGGTGATATCAGCCCAAAGTCATTTACTGGTACTGTGGTAGCGATTTTGCAGTGCTCTGAATGAGTGTTGTGACGCTGCATCTGAGCATTGTTGTGTTGGTATGTCGAGTTCTAAACCCGGACTGGGCGTTACGGCGTTGGGGCGCCATGCACGGGAAAAAAATCATGGTTAGCAAACCCGAACCTGCTACAAGGAGAACACTCACCCCCACCCCCTCTCTCGCAGCAAACTCATCTCCAAACTTGATCGATAAAACTAGAAAACTTGAGTGAACAATTGATTAACACAATTAGACTCTACATAAAAAATGTGACATGTAAATCTCTTATGTATAAGACAAGCTTTGTGACTAAAAATTCCATTATTTTTGGCGTTTAGCAACGCATGCTTGGCAAGCACCACGCCCCCTGGAACCGATCAAAGAAATAGCAAATGGGTTGTGGTGCAATACTTTTATTTTTATTTTTTGCAAATATAGTCTAAAGTCTGCTTTCTAATAATTAATTAATTAAATAAAATACAAATACATGTGCTCTGTGAAGAGAAATTGGAGAAAACAATTAGGCGACTTTATGGCTCTTTTGTGGCTTTAACTAATTAAACCATATACTCTTTCAAAATCAAGCCTTGCTCGAACATTTCTATTAGTGGAAGGAATGATGTTGGAAGTTCTCTCAATAAAATAAAATTACATAGTTAAATGAGAAACAAGAAGAAATGATGGTCGTCAATTTAATGTGTTGAGCCGAGCTCTAATCACCCTCGGCTTGAGCTTGAATTCGATTGTTTAAATTAGTTCGAGCTGGCTTAGAAGCCGATTCGTGATTTATGAAAGAGAGAACTATAAATTTTGATAGGCATTATGATAACATGATAAATTGATAAATTGAACGAACAGTTGGAGATAAATAATAAAAAATCACTTGATATAAAATGCAAAACATCGTTTTTTTTATAATTTAAGACACTATTAAAAATTTAAATAATTTGAATATATTTCATGTTAATTATTTTTTTAGTCAGTCAGTCGGCTCCCCAGCTGACGAGTCTGGTTAGGGCTAGCATAGGTTTAGCTTGTTAAGATTTCTTCTTTATTGTGATATTTTTATTGATATATGATGGGAAGATTGAGGGAGGATAAACACCCCAATATTAGTGTTATTGAATATCAAATATTGAAATCTAGATTTATGTGAGAGACATTCATGAGATTGGTGTCTTTAGTGACTCTTAGATCATAGACGTACTCATTAAGATTGGCAAGGACCTAAATTTTGATATAAGGATAAGGAGAAAATATTTTGCCCGAACACTACATATCTAGGGTGGTTGGTCATCCGAACGGAATATTTTTTGAAGGATAAGTAACATAATTTTGCAGTTAAACAAATGAACAATTCAAATATATTCTAAATCAAAGATATTCATGAGATTGGGCTTATAATGGTGGTGCTAAAAGCTATGTTAGGAAGTTCTTTTTAAATTAAAATAAATTTTCTAAACTTTTTTATAACTTAAATATTGATAAAAATGATTCAACTCGCCTCGAGCAAATTGGCTAAGCTCGGTTCGAGATGATCAAACTAGCTCAACTCGATTTATTTACAGCATTTATAAGGGGTAAAAAATTTCAGAGTGAGTAATTGCCTATTTTCACACTAGAGTAATTATTACGTACAGAGCAAGCACATACAAATTTTGTCATATTTTGATTGTATTAATTAAATCAATACAATCAAAATATAACATAACGACATTTAAAACATGCATATCTATTTTTATAGCGGTTTGATGTGATAAATCTATGCATAAAAAGGTGTATTAACTTTTAAAAATTTAGTGAGTAATAATTCTTTAAATCATGTTAAGTATTTGAGCGATCTATGTCAATATTGAAATATTGATGGTAACTGTGTAAATACATAAGAATTGTGGAAAAAATATTACATCAGTACTACGCATGTAGAGTAACGTGCGTAGCCAATGAAATCACGCCACGATACCCCGCACGATACACAAAAAAAAAACAGCGCAGTAACACGGAGAATATTCCCNATGTGTTATTCAAGTGTTATTGTGTGTTATTTATGTGTTATTGTGTCCTGAGAATATTCTTGGTGTTATAATAACACAATAACACATCAATAACACATGAATAACACAAAAATATTTTTGGTGTTATAATAACACAATAACACATCAATAACACATGAATAACACGCAATAAATGTTATAATAATACAATAACACATCAATAACACATGAATAACACACAATAACACATGAATAACGCGCAATAACACATGAATAACACAGGAGGGAATATTCTCCGTGTTACTGTGCCGTTTTTTTTTCTCTACCTCGCGAGATGTCGTGACGTGAATTAATTGGCTACGCACGTTTTTTTAACATGTGTAGCACTGATGTAATATTTTTTTTAGAATTGTGTGGTATATATGTAAAAACCCCTGACATATCAAGCTTTCTCTTGCATTAAATATTCATTTATATCTCTTTAAGCTCCCACTTATAGGCGATCGAACATATTACGAGCCTTGAAAGCAATTGTTAAAATTTTTCAATATAAAATTAAAGTGTTGGTCGTAGTGTTCCCTAATTAATTATACATTTTCAGTTCTAACACCGAAATCTTATTATTTATACTTATACCACTATCAGATATAATATGCCAATTAAGTTTAGGTGTTAGATATGTAAATACATAGGAATTGAATAATATGTATGTAATTTTTTCTCTAATTACACATTGATAAGAATGTATATTTCACTTTATAAACGTTAAAAAAAATCATATTCTTTGTGATACAAAAGAATATGAGGGGCCTAAATGTAAAAAAAAATGTTTAGGTGTTATACATATAAATACATAAAAATTTAAACATATGAATTAAAAAAACTTCATTAAATAAATTCATCGTCATACAAAATACTCGTGTTTTCAAGGTAAGAAACGAAACTCTCAACCACTATGTCAAGAGTAAAGCACGAATATACATCAGTTAGATCTTCATGAGCCCAAAATCATAAAATGTGAATAATATTTTCAATCATTATTCGATCATTGTTAACATGTTTCGATTACTCTATATATTTGATGACAATTTTCGATCAATGTTCGAAGGTGATAATTTGTTGTCTAATGTAATTGGAGGTTTATGATTTAAAGTGTGAATACCATTTTCAAACATAAATAGGAAAACATATAACACTAGTAATACAGAACAATAGTTAGAGTTGAAGGCAAAGAGGTGATTATTACCTACGAATGATAGTTATTGGATATAAGGAAAGCACTAAGAATTTTTTAAAAAGTGGCTGAATAACACATGGCTCGATACCCGTATTATAATGCTCTACAAATAGGGTTGTATTTAAGCTCTGCTCGTGTTCGACTTGTTCGAAATTGACTCATAAACAATGTACTTGTGTTTGGCCCGAAATAAGCTCGTTTGAATTAAAAAAAATTAAAAATTTAATAATGAAAATTTTATATTAAAAAAACAGTTATAATGGAATTATAGGAAAAAAAATGTATTGCTTCGATAATAAATTGTTTGCATTTTTTAAGAGGAAAACGTGACAATTACATATCATTTTACATCAGAAATAAAATAAAAAGAAATACAAAGCACAAATAAAATATTTATTTTTGTATGTTGCATTTCTCAAAAGTTCAAACATTTTATCAAGGTCATTTGTGAAAATCCAAACTTCCAATCAAGCATACTCATGCATCTCATCATGCTCAAATTCTCTGATATCCTGCACCATAATTTAAAACAAAGAATATCATTAACTTTTAAGAAAAATTAATAAGAAAAATGCTCTATTCGGTTAGACTAACTCACCGTGTAATCTTAAGACATGCTCTAAAAATGATATAGTCAATAAAGAAACTAATTTTGTCGCTGCTATTAATTAAACAACCAATTGAATTTATGATAAAACATATGTGAAAAGTTTAAAGTGGATATAAGTGCTATGGTGTTTGGAATGAACTCTGCTTCAGACTTTAGCAAGACAATTAAAGGAGGGCAACTCCAAATTTAAACAAGTTAACTGACAAATGAACACATAAAAGCCTAGCACAAAAAATTATCAATCATTATATATATCAATTAAAACTTAAGTTAGAGCCACCAGCAACTCAAGTTAATGACAAATAATGCATAAAAAATTAGCACTAAAAAATTTTAAACAAATAGTCTACAATTCATTCAAATTTTGGGCTAGAGCGACCAACAACCCAATAATGAAAGGTCAACTCTAAACCACTTATTATTAAATAATAGTATCAGTCTTAAACCCTTAAAAAATTACAAGGTTAAGAGGTATAATGCCATTCTATAAATGAGAAATTGACTATGCCGGAGAAAATGCTTATTTCTATAACAATTCCTTCCACTCATAATGAGAAGAAGAGTTAACATTTTATCAAATAATTAATTGCGATGAAATAACATATCTCTTCTTATTGAACAACATAGAAAAAATCATTTTCTGATACTTAATCAACAGATGATAAGACTCCAAATATCCAAACAAATAGTAAAGATATAGTCAAAAGATTTAGAAAAATCATCAACAATCTTAAGGTTTAAATTCCTTTTTCAGGACATTAACATCTCCCAAACATATTCAGTTTTCTCATAATAAGGCTCCTATTTCAGTCATTTTAGAAATCAAGCCAAGAACTACAATAATTTGTACCATTACTGTGATGAAAGAACGCAAACATTTAAGCCTATGGAAGTACCAAGTCTTAAATGCTTATATGGTATGCAGTCTTAAATGTTTTGCTATTGTATGCAGACTTTCATTTGTGTACTTCCAAAGTTAGCAAACATAAACTGATATGAGCACATTTATATAACATTTAAGACCGCATTGTTAATCTCATTTTCGGTGAAAGTGGGCAAGTACTGTGTTTGGCGAACAACTTCAATTGGACTCGAATCAAACATGAATTGGTCCGTCCATCAACCCGAATGACCCCACAATGCATTTGGAATGTCAGGAGGACACCCATTTTATTACGGTTTAAGTTACCAAATAGAAATGTCCTAAATCAGAGTTTTTTTTTAAATAATAAATATTAATAAATAATAATAATAATAACTTAAACCCTCCTGCTGCGCACGTTCCGGGATCTCTTCGCGAAACTCACCGGGATCCCCGACTTCTTCTTCGCGTGCCCTAGGGAAACCCCGCCGTCGCTCGATCGCGACCTCCCTCCCCGCCTCCGACCTCGCCGCCTTCCCTCCACCACGCCGGCGCCGCTCCCGCCGTCCCTCTCCCTCCTTCGGCCGCGATCTCCCGTGCCCTAGCTTTGCTCGCGCCGACATCTTGTCCGAACCTCTCGTGCTCGATTTCGCTGGTCGGCACTCTCCGCCGACGAAGACTCCCAAACTGTATTCACGGATTTTTTTTCCATCCATCTTTCCACATTTGCAAGCCGGAACATTGCCAACATTCACATCTGTTCCCGATTCTCCCGCTGTCATTTCTGCAACAACATAGTTGATTCTATTCGATATGGCCGCGCAACGTCCACCTGGTCCTGACAATCTACAACAAGATGCAGCACTAATATCGGCAGTCAGCACGAATGTGGAGCATACTCGACAACCAATTGAGGTAGTGACACCTGACGATCTACTCGATTATGAAATTCCATCGTCTGAGCAGTTGGCGAACTTGATGCTACTAGAACTACCGGATCAGAAGGTGAAGATAGAATATCTACGAAATAATCAGAAGTTGATCATACCGTTAGCCCTTGGAATCAACCCTATACCAGGGACAATCGGGCGTGCACCTAGGCAAGAGACATTGATAGCTCGGTATTGGAAAGTTGCGTCAATGACGTATGCACAGCTACGTGCGATGCTCACTCCTACATTTGATGCGGCGCATGTCAAAGCAACAGTAGACGCAATTAACGCAGCACCGGGTGCGGCACTGTTTGTTGGCTGGCATGACTCATCTTACTACAATATTGCAGACGCTCGTGATGATCCTGCAGGATTTCCTGATCTAGTATTCTCCGCTGTGAGCGGCGCCCTTCAATTTAACTGCGATATACGCGACATGGGATATCTAAATAGACCTGATGCATGTGTTGAAGATGGTGACTGGAAGAACACTGATACAGTTCCACTAGAACGCATTAGTGTTAAATTGCAAGCGATAACAATCAGTTACATAGCGGCGTTGAATCTACCTGCAGTTGGAAACGAACCACTAGCTGCGTTCGTGCGGTCCTATGGCCTAGCATTAGGAATTTTACCAAGTGTCAACTCAGTGATGACTAAGGAGTATAAATTCGACTGGGAGATGCCAAAATGCGACGCTTTACAAATCACTACTGCATTTCATAGATCATATGAGAGACCTTTAGTCACGCCATGTGCTCAAATCCTCGCGCTTTTTGGTCTTATGCATCTAGCTAAAGACTGTACGTTCCGAACTGGTGATGCAGTGATGATGCGTATTGGAACTTCATACGTGAAGGCTCTGCGAACCGATATACCAGCGAATGTTTTGAACAGGATGAAAGAAAACATGGAACCTTACGTGCGAACTGCGCCGCATCCTTTTGGATTAGGACAAACGTACTGGTTGGCGAAAGTATTGGGTAGACACGGAAAGTTGGTCTCACCCCTGGAGGTAAGGCTAGATGTGACTCCTCCACCTGTGCAACGGTTGATGATAGCTGATAAGACTAGAAAAAAGTGGCATGGTCTACCTGCAGGAAGAGTGGCTGATACGATGTTTACAGGATTTTATCCTGAGATTGAATCTGAACGAGCTAAGATCTTAGAGTGTCCTCCTGCATATTCAGAACTGCATCGACTATATGGGATCGAACATCAGGAGTATATTGATCCTTCTGTGATGGCGAACTTGCAGTCCATGATGCCTGCTGTATGTGCCTACGTGATGATAGCCCGTGAAGGTGATCGTGACGCAGCTGATGGACTACCACTTGCGCTCAGTCTGGAGAGTGTTCAACGGGAACAGAAGGGACTTGTGCGAATATGGAAGTCTATTTGGGCGAAGTAGAGCCTTTCATTTTCTTTTTCAAATATATTTGATAAAGCCTTGGATTGATTTTGCATCAGAAATAAGGTACGAGCATGAGTTTCAAGACGAATTACGCATCGATGTGATGGGGATAGGCGCTGCAGCTCATGTCACGTATCTTATGTTTGAATTCTATATTTTTATATAAATCTAGGACCGGACATATATATGCACTATTGCCGCTTTTCATATTTTTCTGGGATGTGTTGCAGACTCAGTTGCATTTGACCTCTTTTATATTTTATTCTGAAGTGTTTTGTTTCCTGTGCGCCTTGCATGCTTGGATTGTTTTGTATTGTTTATTTCTGAGCCTCTAGGATATCACGAAAATTATAATTTATACTCATTAAGACTCTAAAATTATAAATTTGCTACTTAAAAAATCATAAATAAAACATTCAAGATAATTAAATTTTAGGATTAAAATATTCAGGATTTTAAAAAATCTATCCGTTACATTTTTGCATGGCTTTCGCGTCGGATTTAAAATGTGATGTATTGCATGGGCATAACCCGTGTCATAACTAATAGCGCTTCCACAATAATTAAGGATCGCTCTAGATAATTGCATTTATATATGTATGTCCCGAGGATAATGGTGTAAACAAGCCAACACAAGCGAGCCTAGGCCCACCTCGTGTTCAAAAAGTGTGTTTATGTTTGACTTGTTTGCTAAGCAAGCCGAACACAAGTCGTTCACAAAGAATTTGCATTTTTGACAGTTCCAATCACGTAGTCATAAGATGTTAAGGGTTCAGGCAAGATTTAAAAATTATTTTTTATATTAAAACATCATTTGAATCTAATTTAATAATTTTTATTCTATTTCTTTATTAATTCTTTTAATTGATTATAAATTATTGTAGCATTGTAGTTACTTAAAATATTTAAAAATACTAATCATCAATGTATATATAATTAATGAATAGTATTTCAAGCCGACACGAACGAACAAATCTTTGTTGGTGTTCAGCTCATTAACTTAGCGAACAGTCCTACCTGAGGAGGAGCATCCATGCTTCTCCAATCTGACTGGTCCAATGTGTTTTTTTTCTACATAGGAGGTTGTTTAGTGTGCCTAGACTATTAGAAGGGTCCCCGACCCAGACGAAGTGTAAGTCCTTTTGCTGGAGCTTTTTCATCTTTGTAGTTGAACCTCTCATCCTCTTCCTTTCCCGAGACATCATTTCCACTTCGGCTGGTATAAGTCTCATCTCCTGAAGCTCCAACTTGTAGTCATAGAATTAAGTTTCCTTCATTTGATCTTAGGGCTACCGAGGTTCCCCATTGACGATGCAATTCACGGATTACTGACTGTGGATCTTAGGATGTGTTGGGTTCATTATCTCCACAACCAGGTAGACTTGGGGTCTTAGTCTCAGAATGACGGTTCATGCCTGACCAAACTACCTCCGCCTTCTAAGGATTACTCCTCACTTTCTTTGACTACCCTTGTTGAGCTCTATCTCTTCTCTTGACTTCGTTGGTATCGTATTAACGGCTTGATGTCGATGAGTTGTCACTCATTTGAGATACGACGATTTGTCCTCTGCCCTTATAGCCCGGACGTGTTTTGACGTATTGGGATGTCCCTGTCAAGATGATTATAGTTATTATGTAGGTCTCGTATGTTGATGACCCACAACCCATTTAGGATGTGAGATACTCACTCTCCGTCTGATGATTTTGCACGAGTTTTAAAGAATCAAGACTCTCCCATATGAAATAACCGCTCCTTTGACGACCCATTTCCCCAGGTTCACGATATTACAAGTGAAACTTCTTTTCTCGAGAGTTTTCACTTGAACATCCCCTAAAATGTAATTAACCAAGTGGGATACATCCCCCTTGGGAATGCTCTTGACCCCAAAACAGACACCTGCACTTAGTTTTCTAGTTATGGGTAGCCTGCGTAGGTGTTTTTCATGGATATTGGTCCAAGGTGGCTTCACCCGATCTTGTTTGGGTGGGCATACATGACCTATCCTTGCGAGATTTTATCGCACATATGTTCTCGAAGTTATGTTTTTTTTTTCTATTGTCTATTATCTTTGCCGTATGCCTGTCTTTTCTGGTTTTTCTTTTCTTCGGGTCATTCATATGACCCGAAAGAGAGATTTATTAAAAGAAACAAAAAATATGATGATCAACAGACTAACAATTCCTTCAAAATTAAAAGAGAGAAAAAACGAGGTGAAAACATGCATATCATACCTAAACAATCAAGACTAAAATATTTAGAACACCTAAACACCTCACTTAAGACTGCATACCATACTTAAACATTTAAGATGAATAACTTTCAGACATTTCTCATACCAAAATTTTGAATCAATAAAAAAAGAGGAGCCCGACAAGCTCAAGGTCATCAAATTTATATGGCATTAAGGCTCTCAAAAGTTAAAAAAATTATATATGATAAAGAGAATGAATGTGGATCTTTCAATGGATTGTTTGTGATTGTTAAGGGTCTATTTAGGGCAGCTGCAGCTTATTAATAAGATGTCGATAAGCAGCAGACCTAGGAATCTGTTGATAAGAAACTGTTGATGATAATCTAGCTGGCTATTTCGTTTATGCAGTTGAAAAATAATTGTTTTGCAGTTATTTATGAACGAATTACCATTTTACTCCTGCCAGTAATGTTATTTGCAACATAACTGTCAAAACAATATTTTTGATAGTTGAGAAACAAAATTCCATTTTAGAACATTACAAAAAATAAGATATACATCTAATTTAACAGTAAGTATCATGATTAGCAAAATAAGGAATGAGACTATAAATAATATTGAATAATGTGATAATATTAGTTTTAAAGTGGAAATTACATATGTCAGTAGCTAGGTTATCATTCAGGGATACTTTCCACGCCAGGTCACTCTCGGAGGTTGATAATTCGAGCATATCTGCTCACCGAAAGAAGTCACAGACTCACAGTTCTCTGTGATTCTTCGCGGGCACTTGTAGAACTGTCTCCAGTAGCTGTGTGACTGAAGTGACGTCAATATGGATTTCTGAAGTCTGCAGTAGCTGAGCAATCGTCGTGAGGTCCCTGAAATCCTAGTGCTCGTCTTTCTTGAATGCTTCAAAGACAATCCATTAGTCATAACACACATATAAATTGATAAAAAAATAGTAATAAATTACAGTTTTATGCAGACGTGATATCTTAGAGAAATCGGTACACCAACCAACGAATATGACACTATAATAAGAAAACAAATTTTATAAAACATGGGTTATTGGTTGCTTTTAACCCACGTAATATCAAACACGTGTGTGTCACATATGTGTATCACCAAAAAAGGTCATTCAGAAGTACCTCAAAAATTGTTGCATCGAAAAGAAAAGAGATATTTGATTGCTCTCATAAGGGCAAATGTCTCGTCATGAATTTCACAAACTCACAAAAAAAAAACAAAATGAAAAATGAAAAAAACAAATACAAACAGTGTGAAAATTAAAAAATAAAAAAAATCAAACACGAATTGTATGATATAAAAGAACAAAATAAAAATATTAATAATATAAGAAAAAACAAATAAAAATGAGCTGTATAAAATAGACAAGGATCGTCCAATCAACACCCAACAGTGGTGTCTTTAATCTGCTCTTTCATTTCAACCTTTTTTGAGGCACCTTCTTCATCTTGGGTGTAACATTCATGTGATTCCACTTCTAGTTGTGGTATGGATTGTTTTATGTGATATTCAAATGCTTTTGTCGGAACCTTTAAATGATCATCATCGGTCATGTTGAAGTCTACATCAGTTTGAGAATAATGTCGTTGAATGTAGTTGTGTAGAGTAATTGTAGCAACTATAATCTACACCTTCAAAAATGGACACGTCAACATATGACACAGTATGACCTTTTTTTCCACAATTCAAATATTCTTTCAAATGCATCGCGTAAAGAGGAGTGTCTCTTGTTATATATTTTCTTCCTGCTCCAAGCAACACCACTGAATCTCTCACAATCAGAAATGTGATATTTTGTATATAAAAATGACTTCAAATGCCTCATTTGTAAGGGATATACAACATCAAACAAATAATATTTATTTGTCACAAATACAAAAAGTAGTAATGAATTTTAAAACAACATAATATGTTTATTATTTGAACAAACTTGGAGGTGGGCGATGGAACATATGGTTTCAATTTCTTGTCTAAAAAATGAAAATACGACTGTCGTGTGCACTGTCTTCCCAACCAACCATCACAAAAGTAAAACACGTGTTGAAATCGCATACGACCATCAAATTTTGTGTTGGCAATCCACATCGACCATGTATGACATTTTCATTATTGGATACATGTGCATCAATGTGGGTTCTATGAATTGCTCAAATATACTTCTGACAAATTAAATAAAGTTGTGATAAACACGATACTCATTTTGACTTTTGAATATAATGAGATAAAAAGATTTACCTTAAAAAATGACATATACCACGGCTCATTTACAATATTTTTTGGAGTCATCTCCAATGCTGGATCATCTGACTCAATAATATATGCCGACAAACTAACAATAACTTCCAACCCCAATGAGAAATATTTGTTTATTGTCTCTGATGAATGTCAAAATCACTTCATCTCTCATCTCATTGATTCATTCTGAGATAAAATGTAGAGGTTTGTTACTAATACCTCTCTTGTTGTCATTCTTGATGAGCCATGGAGTCCATGATGACTATGTAATTTGTCAAACAGATTTCTAAATATTGGTTGTGTCATGAAACATGTTACTGAATCTTGTGATGTGTCCTTTTAGTAGCTCACCAACCCATTTATCTCCAATAAAAGTGGATGTCATTCAGAGAGTTGGATCGACATTGGAGTTATAGTATTTGTACAATATATTGCTGTCACAAATTTTCTTCTCTGTCTCTGTCTTTGTGAATTCATATTAAACAAATGCTCTGTTTATGTAATATATGTGATTCTGACAACGTTTAAAAAATATCTAAAATTGAAAGAAAAAACATGCAATTAGAAGATATAAATGCAAAATAACATATAGATTGTGCTTATGAGAAAGAAAAAGTAATCCAAATCAAATATCATATGAAAAACAAGAAAAAAAACTAATGTTGTACAACAACTACTCCACAATACCAAGTGTCCAACTGTCGAAAAAAAACATAAATAGTTGACCATACGGTTATGGGGCATCTTCATGAAGACCTGTCCAGTGGTAGAGTCCTCCAGCAACTTCAAAGAGTTCATATATAACGACATGTCCCCATAAACTTTGGGAGTTGCCTCTAGAACTCGAAGAATTCGTCTACGGAGGTGTCATGTGAAGTCCTTGGTTCACTTGTGTTTGCATCCACCAGTCTTGTAATTTGGTTTCTAATAAATGCAACTCTTTTTTTCTTCTCCACTCGAGGACGCTTTGACCTGCATGTGGACTCCAGCTCATTTTGATTTGGGCTTGGATCTTCATCAGAGCCAGCTACATGTTCGGCCTCCAACTCCTCCAGTATGCTAGCAAACTCATACTCACTTGGGGTGAATACACGGGTGTATGTTACCATAACATCAATGAGCACACGGTCCAACTTCTCTTCTAAATAAGGGTCAATTCCACAGAAACTAAATTTATTGGTTGTCGGCAATACCTGCATATGCGGGGAAATTGATTTAAAAAGTTCATTAAGAGACATTACTGGGAAAAAGACTTTTGTGTAATGAAATTTAAGTAATGAAAACTGTTACCTTAAATTTATTTGTCCACTATTCCTTCGAAAGCATTAATAGTCTGTTTGATTATATCTCAACCGAAGTCTGTGGATTCTCGTTCAATTCCTTCCATAATTTCCAGTCATTCTTTGAGTGATCCGACTTGTTATAAAGTTACAACCTATCATAATCCTTTCCTATCATTTACTTGAACATCATCATAGTATTTTTGTTAGCCTTCTTTGTTAAAATAAGTGGTGGGCCTGCTTCTAGCCCAACCTCCTTTAGATAGAGGTTGCAAAATATGAGTTTGCCTTCCCTATCCTGCATGGTTGATGAACGAGCTTCTTTGGACAACCATTGCTTTACTAGCACAAGAAAAGAAAACATTAATATTTGACAGGAACCACATCAAAATAATTAACCACCACAACCAGACAAGTGGCAATCTGCAACCAATTATAGGATATCAATGCACAACCACCACAACCCATTTAGAGCCACCAACCCCAAGTCACAGCAAACCACATCATAACCACACAACCACAACACCCTACCATTTCTTTTAACCCACAACCAACTATGGGATATCAAAGCACAACCACCACAACCCACAAAGAGCCACCACAAGCTAGAGCCATCACCTCAACCCACAACAAACCACATCATAGCCACACAACCATAACACCCTAACATTGTTTTTAACCCACAACTATTTGATATCAATGCACAACCACCATAGCTCACAGAGAGTTACAAAAAAGCCAGAGCCACCATCACAACCTACAATAAATAACATCATAACCACACAACCACAACACCCCACTATTGCCTTTAACCTACAACCAACTACGGGATATCAATGCACAACCACCACAGGTCACAAAGAGCTACCACAAGCCAATTACACCACCCAAACACACAACAAACTACTCCATAACCACACAAACACAACATCCCACCATTGCATTTAACCCACAACCACCTACCACCACCTTAACCCACAAGTACCACATAACCACACACCTCACAACATAAACCAGAGCCACCACACAATCACAATACCCCAACCAATTATCTTTCTCATATTGATATCTTGATACACACATTGATAATATATATATATATATATATATATATATATATATATATATATATATATATATATCA
>JXCR01128018.1:0-12938 GCA_002079205.1 Phalaenopsis hybrid cultivar
ATATATATATATATATATATATATTAACATCTCTAAATATAGTAGGCCAATAAAATCCAGCTTATAAAATTTTATGAACAATTCTATCATTCCCAAAATGTCCTCCAAATTCAAAATCATGGCATTTTTGAATAATCTCTTAAATTTATTTATAAGGCACACATCGTCTCATCTTTAAATCTTTACATTGCTTATCTAAATAAGGATCATCCCAAAAATAAGATTTTGCATCTTGAATGAATTTCTTTTCCTGCTGTTTTATTAATCCATATGGTAATATACCACTAACAATATAATTTACAATATCAGCATACCAAGGTATTTCTCATCCTTTTATAGCATAAAGTTGTTCGTCAGGAAAAATTTCATTAATCTCTTTTTCCATATTCAATATTTTTTTTGTTCTAGCCTCGATATATGATCATCAATTTGATTATCAATCTCTTTCTTATTGACTACTACAAGATCAAACTCTTGCATCATAAGTACCCATTTAATTAATCTTGGTATAACATCCTTTTTTCGTAGCAAATATTTAATAGTCAAATGGTCAGTATGCACAACACATTTAGCTCCAATCAGATATGATTTAAACTTATAAAGAGCATACACAATAGCTAATAACTCTCTTCCAGTGGTGGTGTAATTAATTTGAGCATCATTAAGAGTCTTACTAGCATAGTATATAACTTTAACAATCTTATTATATCTCTGCCCTAAAATAGCTACAATTGAATAATCACTAGCATCACACATTAATTCAAAAGGTTTCTCCTAATCAGGTGAAATAATTATAGGAGCAGTGATCAATTTTTCCTTTAAAGTTTCAAAGGTTTTAAGTCAATCTTGATTAAAGTCAAATTTTGTATCTTTCTTCAGAAGTTGGCATAAAGATTTAGTAATTTTTTAAGAATCTTTAATATATCTCCTGTAAAATCCAGCATGTCCTAAAAAGCTTCTAACTTCTCTTACTGTGGTAGGTGGAGGTAGGTTTGATATAATCTATATTTTTGTAGGATCTACTTACATGTCATTTTCTGAATTTTTTTGTCCAAGCACAATTTCTCCTACAACCATAAATCGACATTTTTCCCAGTTCAATACGAGATTAGTCTTTTCACACGTTCCATAATTTTCTCTAAATTATTTAGATATATTTCAAATGAAGTTCCAAATACAGATAAATTGTCCAAAAAGACTTCAATCTCTTTCTCAATCAAATCACTGAAAATTGACAACATACATCTTTAAAATGTTGCAGGTATATTATGATACGCCTAAAATATATAGTATTTTTAGACACATTTTTATACCTATTTTTTAGATATTGCGCTTTCATGAAAAGAATTTTTGTGTTTTCTTTCAGGTACAGGTAAAAAGGTGAAAAATGCTTAAATGAGTGAAAAATGATCAAATTTGGAGCAAATAGGTGAAAAATGTGCAAAAGTGTTTTGGTGCCTAAGCGTCAGATCCAGAGCTTAAGCGTCGGTTAAATAGAGAAGGCAGCGTCTAAGCTTCAGAGGCCCCACGCTTAAGCGCTAGTGACAGTTATTGAATGAGTAAATTTAGTTTTATGAATTTTGAAGAGGTTTTTAAGGCACCTATTGGCTTAATAGGTGGTTACAACCTCCATGGATGAAAATTATTGTGAAAGGATGCATCTATTGGGAAAATACATCGAATCAAGACACATTTTGAAGAGATACCAAGACACCTTCTAGGGAATTATAAAGAAGGAAGATTGAGACTTTGAAAGGGGTCTTGAAAGTACTGGGAAACTTTTGAAAGTTTTAAAATTGGGGAGTTAGTTGGATAGATTTTCAGGCACCACATATTTATCCTTTTTATTTTAGTTTTGTATTGAGAGTGTTGTAAAAGAGAAGAGAATCAAACGAACTTCAAGAGTTTGGTGGAAGACTTGAGATAAGTTTTTATCTTTTGTTTTAGACTACTTTTGGTTTTAATTTAGACTTATTTTTTGTTTGACAATGATTTCTAATTTTAAACTAAAGTGTGGCATTACTTTCTCCATGGATTCTGAGTAGTTTTCTTTATTTTTCTTCTTAAAATGATAAGTAATTAAGTGTTGGATGGAAGTTGTGGAGAGTATTAATCTTTAATGTTGGAAGAAGTTGTGATGATTTAATTCCATGTACTTCATTTACTTCTTGATTTGACCAATCCAGATGTTAAAATTTATTGTGAGAACATGTAAGAACCGGGCTGGTATTGTCTCAGTCAACAATTGGAAAGAATCACATGAGGTTGTATGAATGAGAATGTAGTTCATATGATTGAGTGAAAGTAAATAAGGAAATATTCATTAAAGGGTGTAAAGTTAAAGGACTTTAAAGTGATGGGTTAAAGCCCCCAACTTGGTTTATTATTTTAGGCTCTAATACGAGATGTTAGCCCCCAGGTGGAGGGAATCAAGGGAACACTAGAGTGAGAGCTAGTATCTTCCCTTCCTAGCCGGTCTTTAAAACAATTCAAACTTTAAATTAGCCAATTTTCTTTATAGCATCTCTAGTAAGGGTAAAAAATATTATTGCTCCTATTTGGCACAACACAATATGCATACTTCCATAGCAGAATTCCTATACTTATTAATGATTCATGATAAGGAAAAAGATATTTTCATATTTAGTGTTTTTCTTCACAAAAACTAGTTATCTTCTTGTGTTTGTTCTGTTTTTGTCAAAATATTAAAATTACCAAAAATATTTAAACTTCCTTTACTGCAAAAACGTCTTTAGTTTAACTAATTATCTTTTTAAAAATAGAAAGTTTTCCAAAAAGTACATATTGCATATCTTCTCTGTGAGTTTGACATTCACGTCTTAATCAAAAAGTCTTTTATTACTTGATAATGATATGTATACTTGCGTAGTATCCCAATATATATAAATTAAAAGTTAAATTCTTATTTATCTTCAGAATCAAGTATTTGGTTTTGTTGCGAAATAAGGAAATATAAGTGAAAAAATATAAATAGAATTATTGTTATACTGTTGCATATAAGCAGTTTTGGGATCAAATTTTTGGCGCCATTGTCGGGGAAGTGAAGTGAAAATTATAAAGAATCTATGGATTTAAAAGCAAATTTCTATTTTTAGAAAGTCTTATTTAAACTTTAAGTTATTGTATTTTATTTTGTGTGTGTTTAGTTTTATTTTATTTTATATTAGTTTATGTGTAGTTCAGGTTCTGAAGGACTAGTGCCCTATGATTCTGAATTAGAGAGAACTACTAGAAAAATCAGAAAAATCAAACAAATTAAAAATCTTGAAAAATCAAAAAAATGACAGAAATGACAAACTAAAATGATCAAAATGATGAAATTCATCAAGAGTTTAAACTTTTAAGAGATTATGTCAACCCTACTGTAGATGAACTTCATTGTAGTATTCAAAAATCTACTATGGTGGCTAATTCATTTGAGCTTAAACCTGCTATTATCCAAATGGTATCAAATAATATTTGGGGGATCACCAAAAAGATCCAAATTTACATCTTTCCAATTTTCTAGAATTGTGCACTACATTTAAATACAATGGTGTATCAGATGATGCCATAAGACTTAAATTATTTTCTTTCTCACTAAGGGATAAAGCTAATATGTGGTTGAATTCGTTAGCATCTGGATCTATCAGAACTTGGGGTGATTTAGCACAAAACTTCCTTGCTAAATATTTTCCACCATAAAAAACTGTGAAGCTTAGAAATGATATTACATCTTTCTCAGTTTGAAGGGTAGTCTATTTATGAAGCATGGGAAAGATTTAAAGAACTCTTAAGAAAGTGTACACACCATGCTATACCAGATTGGTTAATAATTCAAACTTTTTATAATGGATTAGTTGGATCTTACACCATGTTATACCAAATTGGTTAATAATTCAAACTTTTTATAATGGATTAGTTGGATCTCTAGATCAATTATCCGAGATTGGTTAATAATTCAAACTTTTTATAATGGATTAGTTGGATCTCTTAGATCAATTATCGATGGTTCATTGATGTCAAAACCATTTCATGACGCTTATGCTTTAATTAAAGATATGACTACCAATATTTCATGATGCCCATGCTTTAATTGAAGAAATGACTACTAATAATTTTCAATGGCCTTATGAGAGAGTGAATCCTAATAAAGTAGCCAATATTCATGAATTTGATGCATTTACTATGTTAGCAAATCAAGTTCCTGTAATTTCAAGGAAGTTAGACCAATTTGGAAAGAATTTTTCTCAACCAATTTTCATGACTGAAGAGAATTCATTAGGCCAAATGGTAGATTCTCAAGAATCATTAGAAACTTTGAATACCATAAATAACAAGCAGAATAGCCCATATTCAAATTATTATAACCCAAGTTGGAAAAACCATCCCAATTTTAACTTGAATAACAATTCGGGTAGTAATAATCAGCAATGGGGGAACAATCAAGTAAACCCATTGGGAAACTGGAACAATCAAGGGAATAATAATTATAGATCTACTTATCCTCTACGAGTTTCAACAGTAATACACAATTTAAGGATAAGAAGTTGTATATAGAGGAAGTGGGGTTACAAATGGGAAATCAATTACAAAGTCAATGAGCTACAATTAGAAATATGGAGAATCAACTTGGGCAAATAGCAAGTTCATTGAGTAATAAATCCCAAAAAACACTTCCTAGTAATACTGAATCAAATCCAAAAGACCATAATAAAGATCAAGTAAAATCTGTTCACTTATAATGGATTAGTTGGATCGCTTAGATCAATTATCGATGCCACTGCTGGTGGTTCATTGATGTCAAAACCATTTCATGAAGCCTACGCTTTAATTGAAGAAATGGATACTAATAATTTTTAATGGCCTTTTGAGAGGGTAAATCCTAAGAAAGTAGCCAACATTCATGAATCTGATGCATTTACCATGTTAGCAAATCAAGTTGCTACAATTTGAAGGAAGTTAGACCAAATTAAAATGAATTTTTTTCAACCAATTTCCATGATTGAAGAGAATTAATTAGGCCAAATGATAGATTCTCAAGCATCATTATAAACTTTGAATGTCATAAATAATAAGCAGAATAACCCATATTCAAATTATTATAACCCAGGTGGAAAAACCATCAACTTTAAGGAATAACAATTTGGGTGGTAATAATCAGCAATGGAGAACAACCAAGGAAATCCATTAGGAAACTGGAACAAC
Organism: Phalaenopsis hybrid cultivar; assembly: GCA_002079205.1. Classification (NCBI taxonomy): domain Eukaryota; kingdom Viridiplantae; phylum Streptophyta; class Magnoliopsida; order Asparagales; family Orchidaceae; genus Phalaenopsis; species Phalaenopsis hybrid cultivar. The sequence goes on from JXCR01128018.1 coordinate 5,209, forward strand.
CAAGGGAATAATAAATATAGATCTACTTATCCTTTAGGTTTAAACAGTAATACACAGTTTAAGGAGAAGAAATTGTCTATAGAAGAAGTGGTGTTACAAATGGAAAATCAATTACAAAATCAAGGAGCTACAATTAGAAATATCGAGAATCAACTTGGGCAAATAACAAATTCATTAAGTAATAAATCCCAAGGAACACTTCCTAGTAATATTGAATCAAATCCAAAAGACGAGAATAAAAAATAAGTAAAAGCCGTTCAACTTAGAAGCAGAAGAGAGTTGGAAGGTCGGGTTCAAAAAAAAATTGAAGTAGAGAGAGAAGAAATTGAAGAATTAAAAGAGGATGCTCCAAAAGATTCTGAGAGACCTATTTCTTTGCTGAAATTTGATTTGGAAAAACCACCACCTCCATTTCCTCAGAGACTTCATCAGCAAAAGTTGGATAAGCAATTTTCAAATTTTTTGGAAATATTTAAGAAGCTTACAATTGATATTCTATTTACTGAAGCCTTAGAACAAATGTCGAGCTATGTAAAGTTTATGAAGGATATTCTCAACAGAAAAAGGAAGTTTGATGATAATAAGACTGTTGCACTTAGTGGGGAGTGCAGTACGATAATTCAGAAGAAGCTTTCTGAAAAGCTTAAAGATCCTGACAGCTTTACAATTCCATGTGCAATAGGAGACAGATTTTATGTGAAAGATTTATGTGATTTAGGTGCAAGCAATAACCTTATGTCATTATCAATATTTAAAAGATTGGGATTAGGAGAAATAACCCCTACTACTGGAAAAACCCTACTACTGTAACTCTGTAGTTAGCAGACCATTCGATAACATACCTTAAAAGAGTTATAGAAGATGTCATAATGAAAGTGGATCAATTTATCTTTCTTGTTGATTTCATTGTGCTAGATATGAGGAAGATAAAAAGATACCTATCATTTTGGGGAGACCTTTCCTAGCCACAGGAAGAGTAATGATAGATGTGCAGAAAGGGGAAGTAACAATGTTCATCATTGATCAAAATGTTACTTTCAATATTTCAAGATCAATAAAACATCCTGCAAAAGGTAAAGATGATGAATGTTATAGGATGGATGTTATAAGATATCTAAGTGAATGTCATTTCAAAACAACTTATAAAGAAAAAGATTTGGAATACGAGCAAGAAGAGGAATTAGATCGAAGTGAAGAACTTTTTAAGGAAGATTCAAACTATGTTTGAGAAAGTTTTGAAATTTTGGATAAGATAGACAAAGATAAATCATTTTGTTCATCAATTGAAAAACCTTCAGAACTTGAGTTGAAGTTACTTCCTGAACATTTGAAATATACCTTTTTAGAAGATTCCTCTACTTTACCAGTTATAATTTTCTCAAAATTAACGATGGAAGAAGAAGAAATGTTGATAAAAATTTTAAAAAATTTTAAGAAAGCCTTTGGATGGACAATTACTTATATTAAATGAATCAGCCCTTCAATTTGTATGCATAGAATTCATATGGAAGAGAACTACAAACCTAGGGTTGATCCTTAAAGGAGACTAAATCCTGTTATGAAAGAAGTTGTTAAGAAAAAAATTTTAAAGTGGTTAGATGCTGGAATTATCTACCTTATTTCAGATAGTGCATTTGTTAGTCTAATTCACTGCATTCCTAAGGAAGGGGGAGTAGCTATAACTGTGAATGAACATAATGAATTAATACCTACTAGACAAGTTACAGGGTGGCGAATATGCATTGATTATAGAAAATTAAATCTCACGTTATAGGGTGGTGAATATGCATTGATTATAGAAAATTAAATCTTGCCACTAGGAAAGATCATTTTCCACTACCCTTTATAGATCAAATGTTGGATAGACTAGATGGGCATAAATACTTTTATTTTCTGGATGGATATAGTGGTCTTTACCCTTTCTAAATCAAATGCTGGATAGACTAGCTAGGCATAAATACTTTTGTTTTCTGTATGGATATACTGTTTATCACTAAATACAAATATCTCCTGAGGATCAAGAGAAAACAACTTTTACCAGTCCTTGTAGTACTTTTGCCTTTAGAAGGATGTCCTTTGGTTTATGTAATGCCCCTATTACATTACAAAGATATATGATGGCAATTTTTTGTGATTTAATTGAAAAAGGGATTGAAGTATTCATTGATGATTTTTCAGTGTCTGAAACTTCATTTGACTCATGTTTAGAACATTTATCTAAAGTTCTTAAGCACTGTGGAGAAACCAATTTAGTCCTTAATTAAGAAAAATGTCAATTTATGGTAGCAAGAGGAATTATATTAGGTCATCAAATATCAGAAAATGATATGGAAGTAGATCCTACTAAAATTCAAGTGATCACTAATTTACCTGAACAAATGTAAGAGAAATTAGGAGTTTTTAGGACATGTTGGATTCTAAAAGCGATATATTAAAGACTGCTAGGCCTTTATACCATTTACTGGAGAAATATGCAATTTTCAATATTGATGAAGAATGCCTAAAAGCTTTTAATTTATTAAAAAAAATTAATCACTGCACTAATTACAATTTCACCAAACTGGGGAAAACCTTTTGAATTAATGCGTGATGCTAGTGATTATGCTATATGAGCTATTTTAGGACAAATATATGATAAAATTTTCAAAGTAATTTACTATGCTAGTAAAACTCTTAATGAAACTCAAATCAATTATACAACAACTAAAAAAGAGTTATCAGCAATAGTATATGCTTTTGATAAATTTAGATCATATTTAATTGGAACTCATTGTGTAGTACATACAGATCATTCTGCTATTAAGTATTTAATGAAAAAGAAGGATGCTAAACCTAAACTTATAAGATAAATTCCTCTTTTGCAACAATTTAATTTTGAAATAGTAGATCAAAAGGGAACTGAAAATCAAATTGCTGATCATTTGTTCAGGCTTGAGTTACAAAAACCACTATATTTTGAAAAAGAAATTAATGAAAAATTTTCAAATGAGTGTTCCGTAGTATGCCGACATCGTGAACTTTATTATTAGCAATAATATACCCTATGGAATGACATACCAACAAAAGAGGAAATTTATTTCTAAAGCTAAAACTTATTTTTGGGATGACATTTATATAAACAAGGAAATGATCTAATTATTCGAAGATGTGTACTATTAGAAGAAACTTATGAAATTATCCAAAAATGTCATAATATTTTTGGGGGACAGTGTTGATAAAACAACATACAAAATTTTATAATCTGGATTCTATTGGCCTACAATTTTTAGAGATGTTAATGCTTATATTAATGTTGATAAAACAACATACAAAATTTTACAATTTGAATTTTATTGGCCTACAATTTTTAGAGATGTTGATAAAATAACATACAAAATACAAAAATGTCATAATTCTGATTTTGGGGGACATTTTGGTGTTGATAAAATAACATACAAAATCAGATTTTGGGGGACATTTTGGTGTTGATAAAACAACATACAAAATTCTACAATCTGGATTTTAATTAGCCTACAAATTTTTAGAGATGTTAATGCTTATATTAAAACTTGTGATAGATGTCAACGAGTAGGCAATATTTGAGATGTTACTGCATATATCAAAACTTGTGATAGAAGTCAATGAGTAGGTAATATTTCTAGAAGAAATGAGATACCCCTCAATTATATGCTAGAAGTTGAAATATTTGATGTTTGGGGATTAGATTTTATAGGNTGATTTAAACTTATAAAAATCATACACAATAGCTAATAACTCTTTTTCAGTGGTGGTGTAATTAATTTGAGCATCATTAAGAGTCTTACTAGCATAGTATATAACTTTAAAAATCTCATCATATCTCTGCCCTAAAATAGCTCCAATTGCATAATCACTAGAATCACTCTTTAATTCAAAAGGTTTCTCCAAATCAGGTGAAACAATTATAGGAGTAGTGATCAATTTTTTCTTTAAATTTTCAAAGGTTTTAAGTTAATCTTGATTAAAGTCAAATTTTGTATCTTTCTTTAGAAGTTGGCATAAAAGTTTAGTAATTTCTGAAGAATCTTTAATATATCTCCTGTAAAATCCTGCATGTCATAAAAAGCTTCTAACTTCTCTTATTGTGGTAGATGGAGGTAGGTTTAATATAACTTATATTTTTGCAGGATCTACGTCCATGTCATTTTCTGAAATTTGTACAATTCCTCCTACAACCATAAATTGACATTTTTCCTAATTCAATACGAGATTAGCCTTTTCACAATGTTCCATAACTTTCTCTAAATTATTTAGATATATTTCAAATGAAGTTCTAAATATAGATAAATTGTCCATAAAGACTCCAATCTCTTTCTCAATTAAATCACTGAAAATTGAGATCATACATCTTTGAAATGTTGTAGGTGCATTACATAATTCAAAAGAAATTCGTCGAATAGTAAAAGTTCCATAAGAATTAGTAAATTTTGTTTTCTCTTAATCCTCTGGATCAATAGATATTTGATGATAATCATCTAGAAAACAAAAATATTTATGCCCAGCTAATATATCCAACATCTGGTCCAAAAAGTGTAAAAGAAAATGATCCTTCCTGGTGACATAATTTAATTTTCTATAATCTATACAGATTCGCCAACCATTGACTTATCTTATTGATATTAATTCATTATGCTCATTTGTCGCTACAATCACACCTCCTTTCTTTGGAACACAATTAATTCATTATTGAGCTGCACTCTTCGTTGAGTACAACAGTCTCATTATCTACAAAATTCTTTTTCTTATTAAGTATATCCTTCATGAACTTCACATAGCTTTACATTTGTTCCAAAGCTTCAACAAATGGAATGTTTATCGTTAATTTCCTCAAAATTTCTAAAAATTTTAAAAATTGATTATTTCTATATTTCTGCTTNAGATGGATTTGAAGAAGAAGGAAGAAACCATGAGGAAGAGGTTCATAAGTCAAAGTGCACAAGAGATGTATAACGATTTCTTAGCCGTTAGTATTGAAGGGATATCAGAGAAGATCAATAAAATTGAGAATACTATGGCTTTATTGGAGACTAAGGTACTTGAGTTGCATGCACATACTTGAGTTGCATGCACATCTAGAGCATATTGGATGGCAATTGAAGGTGCAATTTAGCCACACAAGTTATATAGAGGAAGTAGATAAGGCGATGTTCATAAAGCAGAAGTGGATTGAAGAAGATAGTATCGGAGCTCGTCACCACTGTGCGTTTTATCAACTATATATTCCTGGAGAGACTAATGAAAGACAGGAATTTGTTCCTTCGAATGAAGAATGAAATTATATTTAGTATTAGAATTTGTGTGTTAGAAGTTGTTGTTTTCAAGCGATTTAGTGTTTAAGTCTTATTTTTAGTATTTATGACTTCTTATATGTTTTTAATTGTGAAATGATTGTTTTGTATTTAAGAAATTTTTCTCATCCAAGACTATTTGGAGTGAAAATTAAGTGTTTAAACGTATTTGTACTTGTTTGTGAATTAATATATGTTTGTTTGTGTAAAAATTTGTGTTATTTTTAGTCTCAAATTGAAATAGTTATTATAGAGAATTTTGAGAGGGGGGGAGGTTATAGGAAGTTGAAAATAGTCGTTTAAGTGCTATGAGACCATTTTGGAGTGGTTTACTTAAGAAAATAATGCATTTTACTTTAATTTGAAAATTTTAAAAATTGTGCACTGGCGCCTAAGCGCAACATCTCGCGCTTAAGCGCTAGCCAACCCGAGAGGCAGGCGCCTAAGCATCATTTATCCGCGCTTAAGAGCCGGTTCGCAAAAATCGGTTTGTGAATGGTTAAAAGTGAAATTTCAGCAAAAAATCACCATTTTTAATGCCATCGTCACCTTCAACCTCTCGAGTTCATGATTTTTGAGGGCTAGGGCACATCTAAAGTGAAGATTTCTTGGTGGAATTAAGTGAAATTTGCTATATCCAAGTTCCTTGAGGTAAGAACTTTACTTCTATGCAAAAATTTTGGATTTTCACTATGTATTTTGAGCATATTTGGAGAAATTTGAAAATTCACTATTCATGGTGAAAAATGAGAAAAAAATCTATGGAAATTGCATGGGAAGTGTTGTTTATACTTTGAAAGTTTAGTTTAGTAATTTAGAATTGATTTTTGATGTTATTTTTGAAATTTATAAAATTTATAGAATGGCGCCAATAATGAAGAGGAGCAAAGGAAAAAGCCCTTTTGATTCGAGTAAATTTGTTAGTTCGAAGGCTTAGGATAGGTATGGTGATGCGTTGCAATCACGAAAACTAATCCAGGAGTGGTGTTTTAAGAATTTAGGTGGAGACGTAGAGGATTTGATCGTTCACCGATAGGGGGAACGATTCTGTTGTTTCTCTGTTGTGGCAGTTATTTCTGTTGTTAGGGAGTTCTAGGCAAACCTCCCTGAGGCTAAAGACTAGAGTCTTGGTTCGAGGAAAGTTGGTACCTTTTTCATCTGAGGTAATCAACTTATTTTATCATCTGCCACCTGATACATTATGTTTTTATGCAAATTATAGTCCGATTGAAGCAGAGTTAGATGTGATTATTTCTTACTTGACTGTTAGAAGAGGACTTTGGAAGATCACTAATGAGAGGAGAGTCAACTTCCCAACTTCAAAGTTATGTTGCACCTTTAAAGGCATGACACTATTTTATTTCTGCTCGTCTGCTACCAATAAATCATCTTAGTGAAGTGACTAGAGAGAGAGCGACGTTAAATTATTGTATCTAGGAAGGAAAGCTCATCAACATAGGAGCTTTGATTTGTCAGACTATCATCAGTTATGCCATTGTCGTTACTACTGCAAGTCTGGGATTTGCTTCCTTAATCTTTTCTTTGTGTGAGCAGGCTGGAGTTAAATATGATAGCTGGGAAGAAGTATTGTTACCTCTAAATCCCATCACTAAGGTGAATGTGAAGACTTATTCTGAGCATTCTATTTTTGGCTATAGAGGAGGATTTTCTAGGAGTGATGGAATGGAGACATCCGCTGCTTCTACCTCTGCTGCTTCTACATCTAGACCATCTACCTCACGTGCTTATACACCTAGAGGCGAGTCTATTGAGACCCAAGATCAATTATTGCAGAGAATGATGGATCATATTAATTTTAACACTGATAAAGTTCAGAATTTAGAGTATTTTGCAGAGCATACTGATAGGTATAGTAGAAGAAAGATTGATTATAAAAAGAAATTCCACTCATCTCTGGAGAACCTAGTTAGGGGTGACCTAGGAGTGCAATTTCCTCCATATCCTCGATATCCTGATTATGAGCCTACAGAAAAGTGGTATAACGGTGATTCAGAAGATGAAGAGTATAATTAAGAGATTTTTATGTTTGAAATATTTGTTAGACTATGTGCTTTGGAGTTGAGATTTGTGATGCGTTGTTTATTTTTATGTTGTGGACTATGTAGTGTGGTACTGCTACATTTACATCTTTGTGATGATATGTACTACGTATTGTGTTTTGGAATTATTTATGTTATTGTTATTTTGATGTTTGTGTTAGTTAATAGTTTGTTTTAAAATTCAAGGGTAGTAACTGTTGTGAGTTTTGTGATTTAGTTAGTTTAGAACTTAACTTAATTTTATGTCTTTTGAAAAGATGAAAATCTTGCTAACTTAAGTCTTAAATATTAAATTTCAGAAACTACTACCCTATATTTTTCTTTTATCATGTTTGTGAGTTTGTTTTTATGTTGAGATTGTGAA